>JAHBCN010008596.1:0-38112 GCA_019359885.1 Listronotus oregonensis | reverse complement strand
CTAGGACGGCCCCCTTTGTTCCCATCGGTTTAGGAAAGAGACCAGAAGGGAAGGCGGACTTAGTGCTAAAAATAGCACAAATTAGGATCACACCCTTTAACTTTAAATATCACAGGATACCCGGGACTGCCGAAGTCGGGGTGGTTTATCTAATAAGGGGAAGGAACAAGGCCCCATTAGGGACTAAATTCAGGGAACGCAGTACCTGGCGAACCCAGGAAATCCTGGAAAACTGGGAACATCCAGGAAACGAGGATGTCTTCGGAATTCTCCATCCTGCCTAGGACCGCCGAGCTCCCAGTAAAAAGAAACAGGTAGTACCAAGGATAAGGAACCCTCCTGTGAACATTCCAGGGTGGCACTCCTTGGTACTCCAGGAAGAACTCAGGAACGTGGGACGGTTAGACAACAATGTTGCGAACACCCACAAAAAGCACCACATGAAGGAAACGCTTCTCGGTGCTAATGGACAAAGAAATTCGGGACTCCGTACCACTGTGCTCCCCGGTACTGCCGGCCCGGGTACGGCCAGTGAGGAGCCACAGCTCCTTCAGGGAATTGGGGAAAGAGTCTCATGCCAAAAAAGCTAGCCGGATGCAATTCAAGAGCCCGGAGACTCAGTGATGGAGATCTCCCGCTCTCAGAAGATCCATTAATGACCCCACTACAGCAAGAGCAAGCACCGAAGTACCCTGATGGAGACAAGCTAGACCAAACTAAACGTACACATATGCAAAGGCGTTTGAACGAGCAACATTGAATGAATGACTACTAAAATTTATAAGTATGAATGAAGTATAAATGCATGCACGAAAGTATGTATGAAAGCTTCTAAAAATATGTAAATAAAGAATGAATGATATATATTATAACCTAAAATACACAAATCAAAATGCGATTTATACGTGAGTACCACAAAACGCGCGTATAAATCGCACTAATATTTATTAAAATATGAATGATAGAACGAATGAAATGCATGACAAAAATAAATAAATCGCTTTTTAGCGCGCTACACATGTACCTTTTAAATCAAGCAGGTTTTTTCTTATCTTTTTCCTGCAAACAATTAAACATAAAATACAAAATTAAAAATCATAGAAAACATACCTTTTTAAACGCTAAGTAATGAGACAATATAAAAGCTTTTGTAAGGTCACTACCGGTAAAAGCTATGCCCGCACAATATTAAACAACTTTTAGCTACCACCGGGCTTCATCGTGCCCCCGCTCAGTTCTACTGACCGGTATCTCTCTCTCCAAGACCTGAAAAGGTAAAAGGAGGAGAACAAAAATACATATATTCTAATATATTGTATATAGTAGTCTTAAGTTGTATTGTTAACATATCATTTATAAATAAAGCATTATGAAATTGGAAAATTGGGTTTTCAAGCACTAGGACGGCGGTTCAAATCCTGCTACGTGAGGACTTTTTTATTTATTTCCAAAATTATGAGTCCCTGATGAGTTCATATTTCATAATCTTGGTCGGCGCCATAATCAAAGTCAAGCAACATCGGGCGTGCCCATTGCTTAGCTGGGTGGCCGCTTGGCACGTGGTGAGCCGGAAAATCAAATCGGACTTAAAATTCTCCCATAAGAAATACATGGGAAAATGATGGATTTTGCGGCAGAACCGGCATAGCTTATCTACTGGCCGATATGCATTTTGTTTTATGGAATGGCCCAAGAAAATTTAAGAGCGGCTAGACGCATTTCTCAAGAGAGGTATCCTCATCGCCTTGCACCAAATAGGCAAACATTTGTAAGAATACATGAAAAGCTGTGCGAATCAGGCACTTTTAATAGGTCGGCTGCTCTTATTGGGAGACCTGCAACAGTAACAACAGTTTTCCGTAAATGTTTGGGTTGGTATGGTAGGCGATTTCCTTATTGGACCTTATTTTTTACCCCCAAGATTAAATGGTCAAGAGTATCGTAATTTTTTGGAATTCGTGTAACCTGGACTATTAGAAGATGTCCCACTGGCAGAAAGAAGACTAATGTGGTTCTTCTGCACGATGGGGCCCCACCTTACTTTAGCAGAGTAGCACGTCAATTTCTGGATGCAACTTATGAAGAACGCTGGATCGGTCGCGGGGGCCCACAGCCATGGCCACCCAGATCACCGGATTTAAATCCCTTAGATTTTTTGCTATGGGGATGTGGTGTTTGTTGGTTGGGTAATTAAAAGTCGTACTTTCACTATATATTAATATCACATTTATTTTTTCAGGTACTGTTTGACCATGCGTTATGGTTTTACAATTCTGGTTAAAATGACATGTCACGATAGTGGCAGGAAACAGACTGTCTTGTAGGCTGAGAAGGTTCATGAAGGGAACCAAGGAATTGCGCCTGTGCTACAATTCAATATTACCAACGGTAAAACTATCACCGCCATGACAGGGGACATTTAAAATCTCTTGTTTATAAAACTCCAGTCAACACCGAAGAAGAATTAAGACAACGGATACGGGATGCATGTGACGAAATAAGACTTACGCCGGGGATATTTCAGCGTGTTCGGGAATCGACATTGAGACGAGTTAATGCTTGCATTGAAGTTGAGGGTGGTCATTTTCAGCAACTATTATAAGAATCAAGAAATTGTCCATATCTCATGCCCTTCTTTAATGTTTGAGTTTTCGACTTTGTGTGGTTTTTAATTTATTGTTTATTATTTAAACTATTATACGTTTAGTGTTACTTATTATTTTTACGTTTTATGGTGTTCCACTAAGAGAGATAGTCGGCTATATCTCAGAAACTACTAATAGTATAACTTTCGGGATAAAATTTTTTAGATAAATGTGATCAAGGGAAATTGCTAGAAATTATTTTCAAGTCTGTGGGATGGTCGCTAGGGGTGTAAGGGTAACGTCAAAACAAAAAAATATACATTTTTCAAAAAAATATCAAATAAGGTGTGTCAATAGGTGGTACTATTTTAATCTTTAATGTTTTCTAAACAAAGAAGCTTCAGGTGTAATTTTTGTTAGTTCTAAAATAAAGTGGTAAAAATCATGCAGTATGTCATTAGATAATATATTCGGTTTGAAAAGAGATATTAAATTGCGGTTTTCGCCGTTTTGTTGAATTTTTTCTCTATCTAAATGTGTAAAAAGGTATATATCATTGTATTTAAATTTTTCAAAAAATTTCGTAAAATAAGTTAGTTTTTACCTTGACGCCCTCTAGCGGCGTTTGTGAGATAAGTGTAGCAATAGTTTATACATATGAAAATAATGCTTAAAATGCTCTTTTAAACGAGATCAAGTTCACTAAATTCGGTTAAAGCAAACCGAAGTTATTAGCACTTTTCTAAATTAAATTTTAACCTTCCCCCACCACTTTATTTTAAAACAGACAAAAATTACACCTGAACCTTCTTTGTTTAGAAAACATTAAAGATTAAAATAGTACCACTTATTCACACACTATTTGATATTTTTTTGAGAAATGTATATTTTTATGTTTTGACGTTACCCTTACGCCCCCTAGCGGCCATCCTACAGACTTGAAAATAATTTCCATCAATTTCTCTTGGTCGCTTTTATCTAAAAATTTTTTTCCCGAAAGTTATACTATTAGTAGTTTCTGAGGTATAGCCGACTACCTCTCTTAGTGGAACACACGGTACATATAAGTTTTTCAATAAAAATAACTATTTGTTGTTAAGTAACTAAAAAGATTTCACCCCCTTTGTGTTTAAGTTTGGTTAACTAATGGTTTTATAAAAAGGAAATCCATAGAACTACCAAAAAGCAATCTTTATTATTTTTTAATTTTTCTCGAAAACAGTTAATCTGAGGGAAAAAGTAAAGAGATGACTTTTGTGTAGTTTTAATTGGTTAGTATTAAAATCAGGTCAAATTTAAAAAAAAAATAGTGTGTTACTAAATTTTTCCAAAATTAAAGCTCTTGCACGCCACTGGCAAAATGAGAGAAAAAAACTTTAGCTTAAAGTATTCGTCTGTACATACATAAAACTGTCAAAAAATTTCAACGTCATTCTAATTTGCGTCGTTTAGTTATTTAGGAAAAACTTATATTTTTAAAATATTTTAAAACCCTGTATCAAAAAAAAAAAAATGTTTAGGACATATGTTTATATAAACTTTTTGTCTTAAAATAGGGTAAGGAATATCCCCCTGAAGTTTGGCCACATACTTTAATAACACCCTGTATTTATTTTGAAAAAAAAACTGCACACCTTATATAAAACTAACCATTAACATTGCAATAAACTCATCAAATCTTTTGTTAATTACTTTTATAAAAATTATAAATATAAATTTTAAATTTTTAGCATACTGCCCTTTTTTATTTATTCTTAATTTTAATTAACTATGTACACATTTTGTTTAGTAGAATACAAGCTGGCTTAGAAACAAATGATTGCTGCAATCTTTTGTATAATATTTAAACAAGAAATAAGAATTAAATACAGCTAAGTTTTCGTGTTCTTAAATTTTGATTTAAATGCAATGGAGTTTAAAAATTTTAAAATATATAATATAATTGAGTCTTATACTAAGATAAAATAAGTAAAAATAGTGCTAATGCTTCACAGATGTATTTCGCTAGATTTCCGAAAAGAAGGTAAATTAATACTTTTAAACTACTACATGAAGACCTAGTTGCCATGGATCGTTTAAAAAAAATAAAAAAAAACAAATTAACCATAAATAAATAATAAAATATATAAAAAAACAAAAATTAAAAAAATTATAATAACTTATAAAATTTTATACAAGGTTAGGTTAGGTTTAAAGTAAGTGGACTTTTTAAGCCCTCCACCGCGACCGCTCGGTCTATTGTGGCTCACACCCTCGGTCCTCCCAACAGGATCAAACTTTCAACGAATCCGATATCAGATTGGGAGAGAGTTCTTACAACCCCTTTTACTCGTGTCGCTACCGGACACGAGCACAATATGTCGTCTGGTGTCCTTGTCTCCTGGAAAGTATGACAAGCAGACGATTAGATCCGTCATGCCCTTCTCTCCTGGTTTAGTGACGTGAGTAGCTACCAAGTCCTTGTTAGAGAAACCAGATATTCCTTCTGAGGCTATTTTTCCGGCCTTTCCCTATGAAAACGGTTCTATCCGTTTTCTGTTTAAAGCCAGGGAACCCTTTTTCCTACAAAAGCGGTTCTGTCCGCCTTCTGTTTGGATTTAGGGATCCCTTCCTAAGCACCTGTTCATGATGGATTAGCCCCTCCCCGTGAAACAGGCGCCTGTGACTTTAGGGGCACCTTGTGACCTTGGGTGGCACCTCTAAAAATGGATTTATCCGTTTCGGTCAGCTAATAGTCCACCACGGCAGAGCCAGGCATTATCGCAGTAAGGCTAGATACTCTGAGAGGTCGCCCTGTATCTCAGAGGCACCGTTAGAGACACCTGTTTAAGGCACAGGATGTCATTCACTCATCAGCACGGTATGCTAACACCTTGAGTTAAGCCTTGTGTTCGTCTTAGCTTCGGATCCCGTTTCATACGGTGCGGTGGCAACAAGAGGTGCCGATAACCAGCAACTTTAGCGCATGTTCCAAAAGATCCTACTGCCCAACCACGACAACGACGTGCGAACACAGCGGTTGGGAAATTTTTATACAAGGAGTGCAAAATTAAAATACTATGTTCAGGTTGTAGATTTCTTTTTTTTATAAATTTCGTTTTACTTTTATAAATAACTGTTTTTTTTAATAAATACAAAGTCTGTAGTATTAATAATTGGGTAATTTTAAAACGAATAGTAAAATAATATACAGGGTGTTCTGTTATATTAATAAAAACAACGTTACATTATATTTTTAAAAGTGTAACCAATTAAAAAAATGACACTAGATTTTACGTAAAATTCTACACAAACTTGCTTTTTTACTTTTTTTCTAATTTTTTTTACTAACTAAGCGAGATTAAAGGTGTGCTGAAATCGTTAAAATTTGAAGGACACCTTGTACATGTGTACATCCAAGACGAATTAAGTTAGCCGCGATGTATTTTCGCCGTTGCAGATTTCCTCTATCTCTCGTAGTTTTCCCAGTACTATGGATATACCATCGAAAAGGCGCCCCTCTGTACAAAGCTAATCACCTCTATAATATAAACAAAATTTAACTCTTAAATCTTAAAAAAGTATTACAAAGGTTTATTGTTATTAACATTTAGGTATTTCAGGTGTTATTGCCGTTGGTATATTTGCAGAAAGTCCATATCCGTTGGACACTACCAGAGGTCGACGTGGTCTTTCTAAAGGTAAGTTAATCTGAGCTTGCTAACACGATCATTTTTTTTAGTGTAGCGTAAGTGCACTTGTCTGCGGCACACAGAAAATATACTAAGAGCGGACAAAAACCCCAAACTTTATTATTTTATAGGAAATGGTAAGCCGAACAAAAAAGTTCTAATAAACATGGGTTCGGAAGAGCATTCCTAAAAACTAAGGCATAACTTTAGTAGTTAACGTGTTCCTATTTTTACTTTAGTCTGAACTCATTACTCTCCTTCAAACCTGTTATTTTTAATATGCGCTCTTAATTGCAGAAGTTCTTGCAAATTTACTCATGCTCTAATTTCGGCAATAATTTATTTGGGCGTAGGGTATTTTTAGTTAAAGCTATAATGAATAAAAGCTGGGAAAGGAATCCTGATGCAAACCATTTTTTTACAGACCTTAACAAATTAAATTTTCTTTTGTTCAAATCTAAGAGTCCACAGTACAGCCCCCCTGGCAAGTTGATTACCTTATACTTTATAATTCGTGAAGAACTTCGTTTCGACGAGTCTACCACACTTTTCCTCTGCGACTTTTCCCGATTCCTCCGCTTTTCCGCTTGAAAAACCCCTATAGGGGCAATTTCTGAGGGTTTAGAAAAGTCACGACCACAACTTTTTTTTTCGCTAAAGTTACTGGAAACTTGGTGAAAAATGTGAATTTACACTTGTCCGACTTTTTTATGTCTACCGCTCGAAACATGCCCAAATGGCAGGCTATTAAAAATCGATCACCACATAAGTAATTTTTAATAAAATTAGTTGTAAATAATTTATAAAACAATATCTTATGGTTGTCCGACAAATTTCAAGCCGCATTTTTTGAGTCCAACAGCTGGAAATCGGTATTTTGACGGTGTATAAAAAATTGTTTACCACATGTCAGACAAAAATAACACACAAAAGAAAAGTATTTTTTAAAGGAAAAAAATGTATTGTCCGACAAAAATATATCTGCAAATCGTTAGTCCGACAAAAAAAAGATAAAAAAAATTGTACATGTATTTATAATTGCCAATAAAGTATTTTATTCTATAAAATAAAATTTCAGCAGATTGAATTTCAGCAGATGACCTGCTAGAAACAAGATTCTTTAGCCGACTTTTTTAGTTTTTTAGGAAGGTTCTTGGAACGTGGGCACACGATCTTTCGCGTGCTTGCCTGGGTCCAGTTTTGTCTACATTGCTTTCTAGAATATGAGCAATTATAATTCTTGCTAAAGCCAAGAACCGTATTGCTGACGAAAGCTTTTACGGTCACTTTTGACCTTATCCAATTTTTTATTAAAATTACAGCAAAGTAACCTTAATAGTTTTAAATATGTCCTTTCAGTATTGGTCGTCAAAAACTCTTCAAACACGTTTATGAGCAAATATAGTTTATCGGTAACTATAGCCAAAAAAATATTTTGATTTAATCGTTTGCTTTTGTTAAGTGGTGGTATATTAACTTTTTTAACTGAAATAAATACATTTTTTGCATATGTTTTATCTTGTAAAAATGGCATTTAATTTTTATTTAAATTCATATTTCTTTAGGTGGTGGATGGTATCTACTAGGTGTTCAAGCATTAACAGCACTATGCCTTATATCCTGGGGAATTTGCTCAACTATTTTATTACTATGGATCATAAATAAAATTCTGCCAATTCGAATGGATGTCCACGAGGAACTTTTAGGTGCCGATATTACAGAGCATCTTGTAAGACATCGTCAGGTAAACGTTTGAATAAGTAGTAAAATTAAGGATATTATTAATATTTAATTGTTTTTAGCGATTATTTACTTATCCCTTATTAATGTAGGGTTTTCTATTAATAAACAGATAATATAGACAGCTTAAAATACACTAATCAAATGACGTGTCTATTTTTATAGTCCTCTCATTTGAATAACAACCGTTAATAGATTTTTCAATTTAGTTGTCTAGAACCGAAATACATTGCAAAAAAAATAAGAAGATGATTTCCTAAAAATTATATCCAGAATTTAATTAAAAAAATGATCGTCGAATAAATATTGTTACTAAGCCAGGCATTATTGGCAATTATTATTCTCAAAAATTAAAGCGCCAGCCTAGCGATGGGCTCCATCATTAATCGTCCTTAATAATAACCATGCTTTTGCCAGCTTAATATTAATAATATTTTATTTATTAAACAAAACAACAATTAAATAAGTGACCAAATTTCATGACGTTTTGGGTCGTATAATTTTATAAAAAATATGCTGTTGTAAAAAAAAACTATTTAATATTAATCTGTGATTGTGGTTAATTTTAACGTTACACTAATAAAATAAAGCCTTTTTTATGTTGGCATTCAAGCACTTTTTTACAAAATTTGAGCTAAATATGTGGGGTTTATAGCATTCTCTAAATCATATGTTTTTAAAATCCTTTGTCCAGTTGAAGCTGTAAACAATGAAAAAAACGTAACAGAATTAATAGTTAAACGAAGTTTGATCTAAGAATTGTTGAAAATAGATTTTAATTTTAATAGATTTTATTTTTAAGCCCTGGCATTCTTAGGGACATAAAGATTTGATTTAAAATAACCTACATATTAAATGAAATATGATACAAACACTAGTTGAGTGAATATTTAAAATCTCTTGATTCTATCAAACTGTGGGCAGTCATAGGTGTGCGTTATCAAAAATAATTGGAAAAGTGTCCGCTATATTTAAACTTATCTTTACAGGTATTTAATTTTTAGGTGTTATTATATTTTACCATTGAACATACTTATACAAGTGTAGATTTTTGTCAGTACCTAATTATTGTGTGTTTATTATTTGGTTTTATTACAGTAAATTTAATTTTTCTGTCCGGATTAAATAAAACTCTTCCGGTAAAGGTAATTTCTGTCAATTTTCTATGGTCGTTTCTTATTAAAATCTTTTAGGAAAATAAATACAAATATGTATAAATACAAAAAAATTATACTCCCTAGGGCCTGGGCATTGAAATTCTTAAACGTAAATATGTTATTGCAGTTATAAAAAAATATTTTGAAAAATAAAGTTCCCGTTAACCTACATTTAATTTTAGGTTAAAATACACGAAGCTTAAGGATAACAAGAATAGTGATAGAAATTCCTAATCATTTTTTTATGATAATAAAAAACAAATAGCAATATGTTAACTTTTTTTTCTTATGTCAATAAATTTAATTTTATTTGCATTACAATATAACGCATAACGAAAATAAAATAAAAAGAATGCATAATAATAAAAATATTGTAAAAAACATCAAAAAATAAAAAAAGAAACCACATATAACTATACTTATTATAGTAATATTATCATAAATTGAATTGATGTATTAAATAATAAACTTTTTTCTTGCTTTAGTTAGCGCAAATTCTTTTCATTGATTATACAGGTATACAAAAAAAATGTCATGACTATTTGACCGAACCATGGTCTTCCTAGGTCTTTCGGTGCCCTGAATCCAAATCCGGAATCAGTTTTTCGCCAATACGTCAGAAAAACAAGATTTCAAGGTCATTTAGAGGTCAAAATGCTGATATTTTTGAAAGCGACTCTGGTACAACTTCTCGAGCGACTAACTAACTTGACGGCTACCTGTGTAGCTCTTGAGTACTTTTTGGACGTTATAAAGAAGCTCTGAATTACGCCCATGACTAGCCCAGGACCAGCCCAGAGGGGCCAAAGGCGCCATGGGTGTTCTAACTGGCAAATTTACTGGAAAATTTGGATTTCTCTTCCAAGACATTGAATTTTGACGATGCATTTGCTAAAACCTTGCCTGAAATCGAGGTAAAGCTGCGTGTGCTGCCCAGGGCTACGAATTTTAAAGACGGATATGCGTTCTTGCTTGCGGATAAATCCAAGTAGGACATTTTAACAGAGCTAGAAAGTACATGGAAAAACAGTTCTTGGAAATTTGACTGTACTAATAGTAAAGCTATATAAAGCTTTACTATTAGTGCCGGGTCGACCGTCATTAACTTACAGCAAATGCATCGGCAAAATTTAACGCCTTGGCAGGGAAATCGAAATTTGCCAGTTAGAACGCCCATGGCGCCTTTCTTCCCTCTAGGTTGGTCTTGGACTGATTCAGATCTTTTTTCTAATGTTCAAAAAGTACTTAAGAGCTACACTGGTACCCGTCAAGTTAATTGGACGCTCAAGAAGTTATACCAGGGCCGCTTTCAAAAATATCACTATTTTGACCTCTTAATGACCTTAAAATCTCGGTTTTCTGACGTGATGGCGAAAAACTGACACTGGATTCGGATTCAGGGCGCCGAAATACCCAGGAATACCATGGTCCGGTCAGCGCTTTCTTTTATTTATAGAAATTATTTTTAAAAATAAATATTTTATTTTAAGACGCTTATTAACAAAGAGTTTAAGAAATGCAGCTATTTGCAGAGATCTTTAGAAACGTTCGTTTACTTAATTGTCGGCCGTGGTTTAAAAATTCGTCATCTTTTCGTTCGTGGCGCTTCTTAAGTTACGGCGCCCCTAGGCTGTAGCCCAAACATCCCATTGGTTTGACCTGTACCTTCCATTAAAAGAATCTCATTTAATATATATATTTTTTTTATTTATGTAAAACTTTTTATGTACATACATTAATTAGTTATTATTGCATGTCCCATTAATTATAGCAAATATTCGGTCAATAACAATCTGATACACAAGAGAGTAGCTATCTTTTGCCTCAACAAAATCATGATGATTAAATGTGGGAAAGTTAACTGTTGAAAATCCACACTGCTGATTTGCTGATAAAAGAGTTTGATAAAGATCTTCTGCATTCTAAAAAACAAAAAGAGAATAAAGAAGTATACTAACGGCCGAGTGACGATCGCGTTGTTAAATTTAGCAATGGACTTAGCAATTGTTAAAAGTTAACAACGGTTTAGAATGTTTAACAAAGTGTCAGATTTTGACAGGTTGCCTACTAAAATCATTGAATAACACTGACAATGACGTTTTGTTAAACATTCTAAACCGTTGTTAACTTTTAACAATTGCTAAGTCCATTGCTAAATTTAACAACGCGATCATCACTCGGCCGTTAGTGACATAGAAAATACAAAACCCAGAATTATTTATTAAATTTTGATAAAAACTTGTAAACCTATTTGATGAACAGTGATTTTCTGTGTTGGATTTGTTTGGTTTCATTTGTTTCATTGCATTATATGTCTAGAGTTCGCAGACGCGCTAATTTCACTTAACCTCCGAGTTTGAGAGAGGTCGGATAATGAGGTTTCGTAAAGTCGGATTTTCTTTTAGAGAACTTGCTAATCGGATAAATCGAAACGAAGCTACAATAATGAGATGTTACCGGGCATGGTTCCAAAAAGGCCGAAATCGACGAGTTAGAGGTACTGGACGCCAAAGACAGACTACAGAGCGACAGAATCGTTATTTGAAGCAACTAGCACTTAGAGATCGATTTTCCACAACAAGAGCAGTTGCGAACCAGTGGTTTGACGCTGTCGTAAAGGCAATAACAATGAGGACAGTTTATCGCCGAATAAGGTCTTTTTTATACCGTCCCCATCTTGTACTACCTCTGATCCCACGGCATCGTCGGCAACGATTGTAGAAGTAGGAATGGAATAAGGAATGGAACTCAATTTTATTTAGCAATAAGTCCAGATAGTGTTTGGGCCCACATGATGGCTGTGCAAGAGTAAGAAGAAGACGTGGTGAAAGACGGAACGTCTAATTTTCATCGCACTATGGGTGTTATGGTATGAAGTACCATTTCTTACGGCAGCAGATCAGGATTAGTGTTCATCCAGGTAGCATGACTGCCCAGCGCATTATCCACAAATTTTTGCAACGACATCTGCTTCCCTTTTTGGAAGAAGCGTCCGGTGTAAATTTTCTTTAGTGGCGTCCTCGATCTCCAGACATATCCCCTATCGAACACATATAGGATATGATGGAAGAAGGTTGCAAAATTCACCGCGGCCTCCACAAATATTGGAGGCTTAATGAAACCAAATTCAGATGGCCTGGAATACAATACACCAAGAAGACATCAATTACCTACCTAGTCCTAAGTCCATTCGCGCCGCGAAAATTGGATCCAATTTGGGGTTCGGGGCATAATGTTTTTCTTAAAAACGGTATAAGTTATCGATAATTTTCAAAAACTTTATGAAAGCCAACACTTAAATCTAGGCTCCTGCTGTAATAGTTTTTTAAATTTAGATTAAGTTTTTAATATTTCCTTGAGTGAAAGTCATCCTAAAATCGGTTATGTTTAGATACTATTTTCTCTTAACTTATGTCATTTAAGTGAAAAATAGTTACCTTAAAAATGGTTATCTTCTTTAGTAAAACTAGTTAACGGAAAAACATCCCTTTTGTAGGTTTGCAAGAAACAAATAAAATATAATATTTTTAATGCGGCTATACGAAAATTGTGGTGTGGAAGTTTGTTAGTCTCCGCCCACCGTCTCCACGTCCTTTCGCCCGACCCCTAAGGTGTAGCGTAAATGCACTCTTAACGAATGTGTAGCGAACAGATAAGCTTCGATACATTATTAAAATTAATTTGGAATATCTCAGCTATTTTGCGAAATTTCGAATTCAAATTTTAATCACTTTCTATTTGTCAGTAGACCTATAAAGCGTGAAAGTGTTCTCAAAATTACAGCATTCCTACTTGGTGTTCAAAAATATATAGAGCTAGAAAAATTATCCAATACTTACGCTTTTTTCAGTAAGCCAATCATTTATCCTACAATAATGGCAGTAGGTACGGGTACCTTGGAAAAATCATAGCAGAACGAAGTATTACTACTATTTGTAAACCCTGTAAAAGCACTGGCACCGGTGTAGGGACAAGATTGTTTAGTGCAGATCATTTGAGCGAAATGGCTTAACATTTGATTTGATATGCCATCGGAATTCATAAAATTTGTGATGGGTTTTCTGCTCTATAAAAAAGATTTAAAATGTACTAGAAAACACGCTACATATAAAATTTGTTTTACCAAGGGTTTTATAGATTATTTATAAGAAAAAGTAAAAAAAAAATGCTAAACTCACTGGTTCCATCTGTAGTAGATCGATGCCCCCGATTGTACCAACTAATAACTGAGATAAAAATATGCCAATTAGACCATTGCTTCTCCATTTTAATGCTGCTGAATTTCTTGAAAAAAGCTCTCCATGGAAAAAAGGTTCCATAAAAGGCTTTAAAAAATAATAACCAAATTTTTATGGTTTATTAAAGTATTTGCGACGAACAAAAAAAATATATATATATACTTACAATAAATTGGTTTTAATTTTTTTTCTCGAAAACATAGCAAGATAGAAAAAACTTTTCGATGCATTTTTAGTTATTTAATCAAAAAAAGTCAGTGGAGTACATTTTTTTAATTATTTTTAATAGGAGGTTCCCTGAGACGCCAGTGGACTTATTACCAGAAATAACTGTATCAAATTTTAAGAAAATCGGATACAGGGTATTTAAGATAATTACAAAAGCCTATTCTTTAAATACTAAATAACTATTTCTGTGGGTAATTACAATATTAATAAATTTAAATATAAAACATAGACTTAAATTACCTCAAGAAAATGCCACCCGCAAGCTACAAGAGAAAAGAAAGACCTGGGAGTGTTTAAAAAAGTTGCAGCTGGTCCTAACAAAACATTACCAAGTGTTTTAGTGGTAGCATCTGCAGGATATGTAATGTCGTAAATCAAACCCGCAATAGTACCCATGGAGAATCCTACATGAACTACTGATGTATTCCATTTAGAATAGATAAAATCAATGTATGCTGGAAAGTCATACTTGCCAACTTCGTTAAAACTAAAATTGTGTATTGTATTTAAATAAATTATTTAAATTTAAAAAAACTGGTTGAGTGGAAAGCGTGACAGCGTCTGATACAGCAGAAAGAGAATTTTAAAATGTCCAGATCAATTTCTACTATTTGTAATTATTAATTTATAAAAACTTTATTTTAAATAATATAGATAGCACAGTTTTATCTTAAATTAGCTATTACGTTAAACGAACTAAGTTATTATAATTTAAAAACATACGTTATACGAATTTAAAAGAACAGTTTTTGATTTAACAAAATTTTATATTGTACGATATCCCAATTTTTGAACATAGCATTCTAAGATATATATATATATATATATATATATATATATATATATATATATATATATATATATATATATATATATATATATATATATATATATACATTTATATATAGAGGAGAGTAGTCGCGACTGACTAGTTAAGAAAAAATAATAAAACCAGTAGTAGTGGGGATCAGTCTTTTTGAATTATTGAAAAAGGATTATGGCCTGATAGTAATAAACCCTTTTCTGTTTTGTAAAGCTCGAGAGTTTCTTTCTCTTCTTCAGACTACAAGTAAAGTTTTTTACAGTTAAACCTACCTAAACTTAAAAAGATTGAACTTACCAAAGTGGTTGTATTGAATAGCAGTACTATGGGGATAATCAAGATTTATCTCCATATTTTCTTGAACTACATTTTATGAAAAATTAAAGAAAACTTAAAGAAACGATTAGCGGAAAAACGCGGTTAAGAGTTCTGACAGAACGTTTAAATTGTCTGAATGGATCAGCGACAATCGTAACTAGAGAGCTTTCGATTCAGAAAAGGAAGCGAGATTAATAACGTGTGAAAGAGACTCTTTCTTTCACATGTTATTAATCTCTCTTCCTTTTCCATTCATTCAGACAATTTAAACGTTCTGTCAGAACTGTTAACCGCGTTTTTCCGCGTGCTCCCAATCGGTTTTCTTTTAAGTTTTCTTTTAATTTTTCCTTAAAAATATGGACATAAATCTTGATTATACGCATGGATACTGCTTGTTCTCACATAGCAACCCACTTTGGTGAGTTCAATCTTTTTTAAGTTTTTAGGTAGGTTTAACTGTAAAAAACTTTACTTTTAGTTAGTCCTGAAGAAGGGAGAAAGGAATAAACTCTCGAAAGCTTGACAAAACAGAAAAGGGTTTTTATTACTAAATCCAGGCCACCAATCCCTTTTCAATAATTCAAAAAAAGACTGCATCCCCACTACTCTGGTTTTGAAAATATATATATATATATATATATATATATATATATATATATATATATATATATATATATATATATATATATATATATATATATATATATATATATCATATTATATATATATATATATATATATATATATATATATATATATTGTGTTTCTAAAGTTAAAAAAAAAATATTTAAATCTTGTCAAAGTAATAGTAATTCCATATAGTCCTTACTAAAAAAAATCTTCATAATTTATATTAAAAGCTTTTAAATAAATAGTTCGATTTAACTCAAAAACTACACAGTAAAAAAAATAAAACCAAAATAAAAAATCTACCAGCAAATCTAATAGTTATTTATGATATAAGTGTTAAAAGTACAATTTTAAAGCAAGAATGTCACATGAGTCTCTTAATACGTACTTTTAGCACAAATATCAGACAATATTTTCAAAAACTGAAAGGTATAGTTTTAAATAGCATCGTATATAAAAATGTATTGAAGTTGGCATTTATTAATGAATTTTGTTACCTTTCGAAATTTGACATTTCATTTTTAATACTAGTGCTTTAAAATGATTCTTTAAGGCACTAGTGCTTTAAAAAAAATTATTAAAGAATTTTTAAAAAATTATTTAAAATATATGTATATTTTTATTAGGGTCATTTTAATATATGTATTTGTAATTTCAAACAAATATATTATAATTTAAAATAACGAATCAAAGTAAATAAAGTAAAACAATTTCTTTCTCTTTAAGTGTTCATTGAAAAGAATAGTTAGAGTTGGAATTATTTTTTATTTTTTTCTAATTAAAACAATCAAAGGTGTCGACAACAGCTCTTGACAAAAATACCCTACGTTTTAACTGAATAATTCTAAAATATATACCCACCGAAAGGTGGTTTTGGTATTTTAATACTTTTAAAACCCATGGAATCTTAAAAGTGCATTTTTTAAAAAAGGACTTGCAAATTCGTGCCTTAATTTTAGTTTGTTTTATTTAAAAATAATATTTTTTTTCTGATTGACTAGAAATTAAAAACTAGCTTAAAAACTATAAACATTAGATTTTTTTTTAATTGGCCTAAAAAAAATGCTACAGACTGTACATGTTAAATATATCGTAATTGATTTAATATTCGACAGTCTCGTCGGCCACTGCGTGAATAATTAGGTAAACCAAAAATTATCGTTTAAAAATTGCTTACCCTAGGATTGAAATGCATTAAAGGATTATTAATGTTTCTGAGGGATCGTCCATTAATCACGTTATGTTTTTTAGAAATTTTTAACCCTTTTCTCCCCTGGCGATACGTGCTGAGGTTTAACACAACCACCCACCCCCTACCCGCAATCACGTGTATTTTTTTCATACAAAGTATCTTAAAAATTATAGAATAATATCTTTAATTACAGGAAATCTAATTTAATTCAATTCTGGAAAATTAGGGACCGTGATAAAAATTGGAAGTCGGTGCCTGGCAACGGCGAGTCAAGCTCACACGCCGCTTTTCGGTGGTTTAGAAATCGCGCGTTCAACAACAATATAAATACACGTGATATCTCACTTCACCCCCCCCCATCCTCCTTGTATTGTTTCGTAATTTTCGTCTAACCCCTTCCCCCCTTTCGAGCCTGACGTGATTAATGGGCGGTCCCTAAGGCTTACGACTAGTGACACAACGAAAAAATACTTAATAGTAGGTAGAAGCTAATCCAAAAAAAGTTCCCAAACATATAAAGGGCTTTAAATCTCACCTGAATCGCCAATAAACTGAATCAGTATTTGTTAAAAATTTGTGCGTTTTGCTATATATTGTGCCTCTCAGGTTTGCAATATACACCGTAAATCCCTGGGCTAATAGGGCACAAGCTAAAATAGTTGTTTATTTAGAAATAGCAATAGGAACATATATGGTTTTAAACGTGTGTAATCTGTATGTGTAATTTAACGAAAACCAGTGTTTTAACGTTACAAAGAAAAAAAAGTTTGAATAAATGCTAAATGGATTAGAAATGGTTTTGCGTAAGTTCACACTTGCAATATGATTTACTTAAATAAAAGAATAATCAGTACTAATGGTGGCAAATACTACAAACTGTTTCTGTTGTTTAAAATATTATTTATCATTCTTAAACTATACTTTTTCATAGGGTCTAAAAAATATTAAAGGAACACAACAAACACACTGCTTAAATACATAAAATGCACAATCACTTAATAAAATAAGAAAATATCTTGAAATATATAATACAGTATGGCGGAAATGAAAGGAATAAATTCATTATTTCGTAAACCCCGTATATTTTTGAAAAACGGTCCTAGCGTTTTTCAAAAATCGACGTCGATTTTTAATTTTATTTGCGCCTTCTGTCAGATTTTTTTCTTTTTTCTTGTGTCATCGGTAGAAGCGTGATGACGTCATCGATAATTTTTTTAAATGAAAACCTAGTTAATGCGGTAGATCATTTGAAAGGTCTTTTTATTCGCTATTCAACCATATTTTTAAAAAATGACTTTTGTAAAGTGTCAAATATTTTTATTATTTTAATTAACATTTTTGTTTAGGAATAACAACCAAATTTAAACCATATGCTCAAATTGATGACCCTCAGCAATGATACAATAAGATAGGCGATCTACAAAGTCATCTTGAAAGTTTTAAAGAGCTTTCGGAGTTATCTGCGCTATCTCGATCCGTATGCGTACTTAGAGTTCATGGATATTTTGTGGTCTATTTTTGTACATTCTACTTTTTAAGTATCCCCATAAAAAAATTAAGCGAAGTGAGATCTGGCGACCTTGGTGGCCACCCGATTGATCCTTTTCGTTCAATCCACCTATCTGGAAAAAGTCTGTCCAAGTAGTTTCTCACCAACACCGCATAATGGGGCGGTGCACCATCTTGCTGCAGCCACAAATCATTTGTATTTGGGACAGCCGATTGAGTTCTGGCATTAAGAAGTTTTGGAGAATTTCTAAATATCGAAGACCGAAGAAGTTTTATCGAAAAAGTATGATCCTATAATTTTATGATGTATTATTCCCGCCCATACATTTAATTTCTCATGGTATTGAGTATGATACTCCTGCATCCAATGTGGATTTTATATAGCCCAGTACCGACACGTTTGACGATTTACATGACCATTTAGAAGAAATGTAGCTTCATCCGAAAAAAGAACTTTTCTTACAAACATTGGATCTCTGCTATTTTTTCTATCAAAATCTCGCAAAATTGAATGCGTCTATCAAAGTCATCTTCCAGAAGCTCCTGAAAACAACTTTATAGGGATGCCACCTTTCCTTTTTAGCTTTGCAAGCACTGTTGAACGATTTATGTTATTATTTAATGCTACTTGTCGTTAACTGGTATGGGGATCCTCTTCAAAAGCTAGCAGAACATCTAATTTTTGGTTTTCTGTTACTGGTTTTTTAATGCCTTTTGTGAGGTCTCTTACATGGCCCGTTTCCCTAAATTTTTTCTCAATTTTGCTTTCGGTGGATTGCGAAATTGGTTCTCGGTGAGGATACTTATTGTTGAATAAAGCACAGACCTCCACTTGTGTCCTTGTTTTATTTCCACAACCAATCATTACAAGAATTTTAATTCTCTATGTTTTACTAAATTTTATTTTGAAAAAAAGGAAAACTAAATAACAATAACTTAACTTCACTGCAATGTAATGGAACTAATACCATTTACATGTGACATGTCAAAAATGTTTAATTTGAATGTAGCACTCTTGATAAGAATCAGGTTTTTTTACATAAAAATTTTATTTCCAGTGACAGTCTTGTCCAAATTTACTTGTCAGTGTTTAAAGAAAGCCGAAAATTTAATAATTAAAATTAATAATAATATTAATTAATATTGACACTTTACAAAAGTCATTTTTTAAAAAGTATTGATATGGTTGAATAGAGAATAAAAAGACCTTTCAAATGATGTACCGCATCAACTACGTTTCCATTTTAAAAAATCATTGATGACGTCATCACGCTTCTACCGATGACACAAGAAAAAAGAAAAAAATCTGACAGAAGGCGCAATTAAAATTAAAAATCAACGTGTCCGAACGTTTTTCAAAAATATACGGGGTTTACGAAATAATAAATTTATTCCTTTCATTTCCGCCATACTGTAGGTAAAAAACCTTTCGTGATTTTAATTTTTTTTTAATATTGCTTGGAATTATCTGAAGGGGGACGTAAAATGTTGTACGTACCACGGATATTACTTCATGTCTTTACCTTCGGGCAACTTACAAACCCTTGGCACAAAGGCCCTCGGCTTTGTAAGATTGTTTCCCTTTGAGGCAGAAGCATTTTCATAATGACCTTAATACATAAATAACTATTATAAACCCACAGCTTGCATTAATTTGAAGTCAAAGAACCACCAGAAACATTTATTAGAAGTTAATTCAATAAATTATTTAACTAAAAAATACGAAAAAAGCGGCAAAAACAAAATAAAACATAGGCACATTATAAATATAATAAAAAATATATATACAATACATGTAAAACAGATATCTATCTAGCTTAGAGGCCCCCACAGACTACGGTTATTTTCATCCATTCGTATCGCGGCGATACAGAACGGCGTGTTGAATCGTCGAACTGTTTTGCCCACACATTACAGGTAATTTGGGCCGTTTTTTTGTGCGTTCTACGGTTATGTCATGAAGAGAAAGCATTTTAAATAAAAATAAAAAGTATGAACATGTGCCGCTGTTCCCTTGGTTTCACTTATGTAAAAAAAATCCGTCAATTTTAAATAAAATCCCTACAATCTATCAGTAGGAATGCCACAAGTCGAACCGTCGTTCCACAAATCAAGCGCCGGCAGAAATTTTTTTCGACGATACGGCACGACGGTTTTGCCCCACAGACATCATTTTTTGGCATATTTTACACGCCGTTCTGTATCGCGGCGATACGAATGGATGAAAATTACCGTAGTCTGTGGGGGAGTTATTTTCATTCATTCGTAACGCGGCGATACAGAACGGCGTGTTGAATCGTCGAACTGTTTTGCCCACACTTTACAGGTAATTTGGACCGTTTTTTGTGCGTTCTATGGGTGCTTCATGAAGAAAAAGCATTTTAAATAAAAAATAACAAGTATGAATATGTGCCGCTGTTCCCTTGGCTTCACTTATGCAAAAAAAATGCGTCAATTTTGAATAAAATCCCTACAATCTATCAGTAGGAACGGCACAACTCGAACCGTCGCGTCGTTGCAAAAATCAAGCGCCGGCACAAATTTTTTTCGACGATATGGCACGACGGTTTTGCCCCACAGACATCGGTTTTTGGCATATTTTACACGCCGTTCTGTATCGCGACGATACGAATGGATGAAAACAACCGTAGTCTGTGGGGTCCTTAAAGGCCCCCACAGACTACGATTATTTTCATCCATTAGTATCGCGGCGATACAGAGCGGCGTGTTGAATCGTCGAACTCTTTTGCCCACACATTACAGGTAATTTGGGCCGTTTTTTTCTGCGTTCTACGGTTACGTCATGAAGAAAAAGCATTTTAAATAAAAATAACAAGTATGAACATGTGCCTCTGTTCCCTTGGCTTTACTTATGCAAAAAAAATCCGTCAATTTTAAATAAAATCGCTACAATCTATTAGTAGGAATGTCACAAGTCGAACCGTCGTTCCAAAAATCAAGCACCGGCACGACGGTTTTGCCCCACAGACATCAGTTTTTGGCATATTTTACACGCCGTTCTGTATCGCGGCGATACGAATGGATGAAAATACCCGTAGTCTGGGTCCTTAAAAGAAATAGTAAGTAAAAACACCCAATTGTCAGTAAAAGGATAAAATAGCAATATTAATAAATAAAAGAAAAAATTAGCCGATAGGTTGATTTAGTAGTTTAATTTTAGTGCCAAATTAACATACAGACACAAATATTTTTTTACCAAGTGAATGTTTTCCAGACGATGCCCAAGCATTAGAGTTCATTAAAATACCATGTGAAATAAAAACGCTTCCCATTACTGATACATTTTTAATGTACGCTCTTTGCAGTAAAAGTATATAATTATCTTGTGTGGTTACGTTATACTCCTCCACGGTGGCTTCGCAGTACTTTTGAATCAATTGTGTCTAAAATTAAAATTTAAATTGGTTCTCTAATTTTTGGTCTTTCTTTTAAAAATTTTATTATGAAAAATAAAACGGCCATTTTGATTTTAGAAATTTCATATATACAGTGACCGCCCAAAAGTTAGACACACATGGAAAACTTTTTTTCTTTCTTAAAAATATTAAAAACCTTTTTTTTGACAATCGCTTTTAATTGTCAGAAATCTGTATTAACATTCAGTTCATGAGCGCCGGTTAGGAAAATAATCATTAAAATAAAATTAAAATATTAAAAAGTGACATTAGTTGACATGGTATCTAAAAAACTTATTTGAAAAAGAAATTTATAGTTTAATTCTACGTCGATCTTAAACTTTAAAATAAAAATTTTAAGGGAGCATTTTTTATTTTTTTTTAGTTTAATAACAAATCTCAATCTTTTTGATATTATGCCAACTAATCTCACTGTTTAATATTTTAATTTAATTTTAATACCTATTTCCCAACCGGCGCTTATGAGCCAATCCAATCAGATCCAATCCAATCCATGGCTCCACCACCCGGGGTGGGTCTTGGCCGCCTCAACAATTCTTCTCCATTCTCTCTGATCCTGTCTGACTTCTTCCCAATCGAGCACCCCCAGGGTTTGAGGGTCCTTGCGGATGTTATCCCGCCACCGAAGTTTTGGGCGCCCAAGTGGTCTTTTGTGGTTAGGGGCTTCTTCCCAGACCATTTTAATTATCCTTGAGTCATTACTTCTCTGGACATGTCCCACCCTTTTTAATCTGTTTGACTTAATTTCTTCTACTATACTTGGACTATTATATAGTTCATATACCCCGTTGTTCGTGCGCATCCTATGCCGCAACATTTGTTGATCCCAGACTGCTCCAAATATGTTTCTAAGGATCTTTCTTTCAAAACAATTAAGAAGTAACGTGTCTTGTACGGCCATGGTCCATGTTTCGCTAGCATAAGTTACAATTGGTCTTATAATAGCTTAATAAATATTTATTTTTGTTTGTCTGGTCAGGATTCTTGATCGTAATAATTGCTGGGTTCCTTTTAGTATGCGCTATCTTATCTCTACTTTAACGTTGTTATCTGATGTTATTAATGCCCCTAGGCATCCAAAAGACTGTACGTGCTCGAAGTTGTACTTGTCCATGGTAACATTTTTTCGTATTCGATCTCGACCTGTGTTTCGTGTCATATGCATATATTTTGTTTTCTTCTCGTTGACTTTCAATCCCATCTTTTTTGCCTCTTTTTTGAGTTTTACAAAGGTTTCCTTCACTCTAATTGTATTTCTTCCCACAACATCTAGATCATCTGCATACGCCAGAATCAGTCTGGGTCCGCTATTGCCGAAGATGCTTAACCTAGTTCGGTTCGTCTTATTACCTTCTCTAAGGCAAGAGTTAATAAAGCTGGTGACAATGCATCCCCTTGTTTAAGGCCAGTTTTAATATTAAATATTTCGCTGTATTGATCTTCTATTTTAATTGTACCATATGATCCCTCAACGCATACTTTAATCATTCTTATGAGTTTGCTGGGTATTCCAAGTTCTTCTAGTGCTGACCATAAGCTTGCTCTGAAGATACTATCATACGCCTGCCTCAAGTGCACCAATAGATTGTGTAAATCTCTATCGAATTTCCACCATTTTTCTTACAGTTGTCTTAACGTTAATAGCTGGTCTGTTGTTGATCGTTTTCGTCTAAAACCACTTTGGTATTCTCCAGCTATTTCTTCTGCATACGATGTTATTCGGTTCCTAATTATGTTGAACAGAACTTTATATGATGTATTAAGGAGTGTAATACATATGTATTGGTATTGATTTTATCAATAAGTTATTCGAGACTGCAAAGTCAATTAGCCTGGTTCCATTGTCATTAGAAGAAGCAAGAAAGCTGTGCTTTCCAAATTGTAGTTGAGATGTTTCTTCTCTTCCTACTTTGGCGTTATAATCTCCTAAAACCAGCAGCATATCTTATAAAAAGTGTCTTTAGTCCCTTCCTCGGCTACTTCGGTTAGTGCGTGTATCGCTACTAGTGATATGCTGTACCATTTTCCACGTAACTGGATCGAACATATTCTCTCGGCTTATGAGCCAAATGTCAATATGGTTTATTTGGTTACTATATAAGCAGAGGTGATTGCCAAAAAAAGTTTTTTAATAGTTTCAAGAATAAAACATTTTTACCAAAGTGTCCAACTTTTTGGCAGTCAGTGTTTATAGGTGGAATTTTTAAAATTAAAAATGTTTTATGCTATTCAAGTCCGTGGTCATGAAATTTCATTAGGCAACAATTAAATCAATTAAATTTTTAAAAATAGTACAGTATAAAAATTTGCGTTTATTTTAGGCCAAACTAAATTAATATTTTTTAGACAAAAGCTAACAAGCCTCTCTTATTGTCTCAATTCTCCTAAGTAAACTTAAAAACAAAGAATAATTTTTCTAAAATAAATGTTTACACAAAATTGTATGGGAACGATTTTATCACTCTAACTTACCGAATTAAGATCTCTATCATAACTGTTTTCACATTTGGGATTTACGCCAAAGTAATCTATAACATAGTCAGACCACGTGGGACACACGCGAACTGGATGGGATGCATTACCCGCTTTACAATTCTTTGTAAAAAAAACTATTAGAAAAATAATGATTAAATTTAAATATTCCATTTATAAAATCTTAACACGGTTACTCACCGCATGAATTTGGAAGTATTTTTCTATCTAATATAAGTGCAAATTCAGAGGTTCGTTTTATATAAATTATAAAGCTTATTGTAATTGTATCAAGTTTATTCATAATAGTATTAAGATATATTTATTTGAAGGATAATATACAATTATACATGGATAGACATTAACAAATAGATCTAAAAAGTAATGATATGATAAATAATACCGTATGCATTAAAACATTCTGCCACCCAATCTAGCCATTGCCCGAAAATCTGACCAATCAAATTCGATGTGGCTATTCTGAGTGGCAAAATGTTACTACATGTGCTAGATCAGGGGTCAGAATGTCGAGACATTCTGTCACTTAGAGAGTGGCTATTTACAGGGTCAGAATGTTATTGCATGGTCTGCATTCAGGGCCAGAATGTTTTAGGTAATAGAACCTAAGTGTTATATGAAACAAACAATGTTTGATGTTAAAATATCTGTAACTGGTTTTTGTACGTGTTGTACAATTTAGAAACTTAAATTCTATTTTAGTAATTAATAATTTGTTATTTGTATATATTAAAGTAGCCTAGGAAATTAGAATCAAATTTTTCCAAGGTTATGGTATTATTTTTTGCAGATATTACTAATATGAATGGAGCAACACCTTATATTTGGAATTATTTTAGCCATCATGGATATTTCATTTTATTAATCCTACAAAAAGCTGCCGTTTTAATGCATTTTCTTAAGCGCTTCCTTTAATCTTGACATTTAAAAAAAAAAGATTAATATTATTGGATTTCAATCAAACTCGCTATTCCAGATGCCTCTACATCTTCTTTTTGCATGTCAAATATCGTCCTTTCTCAAATGCCCTTTACCCTTGATATTTTGAGGAAAATATTGATTGGACCTTTAGAAAATAGTGGTCATTAACACTTACAAATAAACATATATTGGGTTACCTTAATCCAATAATAATGAAACACAAAAAATAGCATTAAAAAAATTATGGACAGTGCCATGTTTTAAGGCATTGAGATGGTTTTTTCGAACATTTATAATTCCTGGTCTTCTTCGAGCAACAACATTTGGTTACACATTAATTCCAGACGCAAGTTCCAGCTGGACATAAAAAGTTTCTCATGCGTTTTTCGTTCAAAGTGAGCTAAGTTTTGTAATAAATCTTCCATAACTTTGGACAGTAGTGCCAAATTTTGCGATTTTCAATATTATTTTCCGATACTAAATTACTTGAGCTATGAATAGTAAAATTTTGAGGAGCATCATTCACGCATTTAGTCATATCTTCATTTGTCAATGTAAATGGGATATAAAACTCTTTTGATTGGAAATTCTCTCAAAAAGCTAGCTGAGCCATTAAATACCTTGATTCGGTACTGTAATTGTTTGCACGATAAGTGTTTTCACTATTAGTATAAACAAACTGTGGGTTGTTTTATGGCATTCATCATGAAGAAATATTAATTTAACATAAAAATGTCTAAAATGCAAGCGGGAAATAAGCAAAACAAATGGCACGTCTAACAGACAAGTGCGGCAGGCCGTCTCGACATTCTAACCCCTGATCTAGGACGTGTATTAACATTATGCCACTCAAAATAGCCACGTCGAATTTGCATTGGTCATAATTTCGGGCTATGGCTAGATTGGGTAGCAGGTGGCAGAATGTTTTAATTAAGTAACATTATGCCACTTAAAATAGCCACATCGAATTTGATTGGTCAGATTTTCGGGCTATGGCTAGATTGGGTGGCAGAATGTTTTAATGCATACCGTATACTAGGGAAAAATTAAACCGTGGATAGTGATCAGTATGGCAGCTCGCCGCTATATATTGTTTAATAATTTATAAAGTACAGGTATTTTTTTTACCTCGTCAATCACTTGTTACTACCATTTTGGAAATGCATTTTTTTTTGTTGTTGTTTTTTTTGCTTTCATCATGCACTGACGTCTATTCATTCTTTAAAATTATTTAATTTTTTATCCAAGTCTTGATCTATTTCTTTGTTTTTTCCTTTTTTATCTCGTTTATACAACTTTTCCTTTCCCAGAATTGTTTTTAGTTTCGGGTCTTGAAAAAATTCTTTTGGTATTAAATGTCATATCGTTTTAATAATAGTTTTTTTCTGACTTCCTATAGGTTTTAAAATATCTTTCCAAACAGATTTTTACTTTCCTTTTACCACGAAGCTTATATTCGCTGCCTAGATTAGTAAAGTTAAGAGTTCTGACATCTGATAAACACAGCCCCACAAAAAAATTAAAAAATCTGTACATTAAAAAAGACCACTATACCTTTATGTTTTCGAGATCGTTGAATCCGAATCCGAGGTCAGTTTAACCCCATCAGGTCGTCTTTAAGGTTATTTTAAGGTCAAATTTACAGAAATACACTTGAGTGAAAATAAAGGTATCCTTTTATGTTTTTAAGGTCGTTGATTTTTTATCTCTTAAGGGTTAAGATCAAGATCGTTTAAAGATCAAGTTTTTCAAAAAATACTTTGTGAGAACAAATGATATATCTGTATGTTTTTGAGGTTGCTGAATTCAAATCTAAGGTCTGTTCGACCATACAATGTCAAGGTCAAGGTCATTTCAAGGTAAAATTTTAAAAATAATACAGAGTAAAAACAAATGATACATATTATGTATGTTTTTGAGATCGCTTAATTCAAATCCAAAATTTGTTTGACCCTACCAAGTATGAATTAGGCCTTAGGTGATACTTAAGCTTCTTTTGTTAACCGTTTTTTATTTTCTGACTGACTTTTTATTTTGGAACGATCTCAAAATTAGTTGTCTTTTACGTTTGGTTCCTGTTTTATTCCTTTCTCTCTTTAATGACCAGCAGTAATCTGCCATCATGTTCATATCCCACCGTCTCTGATATATTTTTTCCATTTCTTTTATATCTTTCTCCCCGCTCATCACTATAATCTCCCAGATTTGTTGGAAAGTAATCTATATGTGAATTTAAAAGTGCAACTTTATACTTATCAAGCATCCTAGTTTATAAAAATCCCTTATCATTTGAGGAACTATTTTTTTGTAATTCTGGCGTTTAATTCTGATCGTTTGAATAAAAGCCCTTACTGGTAAAGCATCTTCGGAGCGACCCCAAAAACATACAGATGTATCATTTGTTTTAACATTGTATTATATTTAAAATTTGACCTTGAAATGACCTTGACCGGAAACATACCTCAGATTTGAATTCAGCAACCTTAAGATCTTACAGATATATCATTTGTTCTCATCTAAGTATTTTTTGAAAAATTTTACTTTGAAACGTCCTTGATCTTGACACTCATGTAGAAATAAACAGACCTCGGATTTAAATTCAGCGACCTCTAAAACATAAAGGTATATCTATTTTCACTAAAGTGTATTTCTGTAATTTGACCTTGAAATGACCTTAACGACGACCTGATGGGGGTCAAACTGACCCCGAATTCGTATTCAACGACCTCGAAAACATTAAGATATAGTAGTCTTGTCTAATGTAAAAAACTGTTATTTTCTTTTGTGGGGCTGTGAATTGTAGCAGGTTGATCTTTTTACTTATTATAGGGTGTTTAATAGTTGGTTTGTGTCTTAGTGTGTTAACTTATAAATATTTATATTGTAGTTTGTACCCTTTCTACACTAGCCTCCATTAGCAGCATATTCTAGTGAGAATACCTCTCCTAGCTATGAATAATCGATAACCATCCAAACAAAAAAATATTTTTACGAGTGCAACTAAGTTACAACATAATGTATAGTAAGGCAGCAAAAAAAGTTTTATCTGCATTCCCCTTCTGTAAATGACGTAGGTTTCTGGTCTCTAAGAACCGCTTAAACACTTCTTAGAGAAACAAGACTATACGAATCCACTTAACTACTACTACTATATTTCTATTCGCAAAAGTTTCCCTTTAAACCCACAGATCTCTAAAAAGAACTAGAATACTGACTCTCGCAAGCGCATGTGTAATAAAAATTTTAGGCACATGCGAAGAGACTCTCCTAGGTTTTTTTGTAAAAGATTATGACTTGCTTTCATTATGTCATTTGTCAACTGTCATTAGGTTGATTTAGGCGATTGAGCTTTGTAAATAATGATGTGGTGTGTTTTTATACTGTTGCCCGTTTTTATTTTTGCCAAATTAATAGTTTTTGACTGTCTTAGGTGATTTTTGTGTATTTGTACAATCCAGTGCTGTCTCGCAAATCTAAATTTTTCAGGTTTTCCAAGAACGTAAAGAAAAAATCTCTGTGTGGCTTGCTAAAGACAAATCAAAAATCGTTTGTCAATCTTACACACGGGTTGAAATGACATATTTTCTTTCCTAGGTTCACAATATACTAATACTTAACAACTTTTAATTTTCTTTTTTTATATTTGGTACGTATTATTATAGTGCACCTCAAAAAAAATGGAAGGTTGTCCAATGTTTTGCACCTACTTTTCATTTCCCTTTTGTTGGATAATGCTGGATAATTAAAAACAAAAATAAATAAAATCGTCATTTTTAAGTTGTAAATTTTTATTTTAAAATTTAGTTATTGGTCAAAATCAAATTTTAGTTTAAAAATTATCCTCATTTTTTCCATATTTTTTAAAGATTTCTTCTTAGTTACGGTGCACCAGGTGTTGAGGGGGTCGTTTCCGCCGTAAAATTCGGATTTAGTGCCCCAAAAAAAAACCCAAAACGATTTTCGGTACGTCTTTTTCGATTGTGTGAGGAAAACCCTTAGAGATGAGGTCCGCGTCCAGGTTCCGGTGCACCAGGTGTCCGGGGAGTGTTCGCCGATGCCATATTTGAATTCAGCGACCCAAAAAAAAACCCGCGTGAATTTTAAGAGAGTCCCACGGAAATGACGTTCATCGGCGTTCCTGAGCTCCAGGTCGGCTCTGGGTCAATCTGACCCCGGGAACCCGATTTGGGCCAGTTCTAACTCTTATTTACAAAGTTATTAAATCAATACAAAAACCGTCTTTAAAAATGCATTTTTTGAATGCATTTTTGGCTGCAGCAATGCAATTTGCGGTTTTTATAAGTCACAAAGTAGGTACATTTTTTACAAAACATTTCCGCCTACAAAAAATTATGAAATTTGTGGCCTTGTTAATGCTTCATTGCCTCGACTATTAAGTGATACCCTTAAAAAAAACATCATTACTTTTTTACTTTTAGGTTAAATTGTATTAAATAGACTTATGTAAGATTTTTGTGTTTATTTTAAAACAGTAAATCTAAAATCTACAAAACGAATTAACCTTGTCATATTTATCATTTTTCTTTGTTTTGTTCATTTTGCGTATAAATAAAGTAAATAAGCAAACAAAAAACTGTAACAACTATGTTTAAGACAAAAACATCGGTTGGTTATATAGAGCGTCCAAATTATAAAATAAATGAAGTTTTAATATTTAAAAAATGTAAAGAATACTTTTAGGATTCATCTATAGCAGCATTTCCCAAGCGGTGGTTCGCGAACCCCTAGGGTTTTGCGAGCTATAAATATGAATGGGGTTCGCGAAAAAAATATGGTAATGGCGGAATTTGCCCTCAATATTGCAACGCCGCCGCTACAAGAATTCAGCAAGTTCTACTTCGGCGAATCGAGCGAACCGAGACTTTTCTGGAATTTACTCAAAAGAACGAGAATTACGTCTGCTAATATAAAAAGGTTGCAGTAACCATAAAAGATACCAGATCTGGTATATTTTATGGCAGTCACCCAAGTAAGAGTACAGTCGAACAGTCGAACGCTCTTAAAATTCGTGAGCCGTACGCATGTCAAACGTGAAATTAAATTAATAAATATAATTATATTCAGTAAATTTAAACTGAATAATTGGTTAAAAACGGGCAGTTTGGTGAAGTCTGACGAAAAGCTAGATGACCAATCAACTACTGCTTCTTCTTTGGTTCCTGATTTGGGTCCAACACAGGGTGGCGATATTGAAAGTTATAGTGAGGTGCCTTTTTATTTCACCGGGGAAAAGTCCTGGCCAACAGCAGTTTAAAACCATTGCTTCTTCGTCAACACCTTGAGACAAGGAATCCGAATTACAAAGATGAAAAGGAAATTAAAAGTAATAAAAAGTATAGTGTTTTTTTTTCTATTGGCTTTTAACGAAAATAGTAAAATTGCTCTAGAAGCATCATTTCGAGTTAGTTACAGAATCGCAAGATCTGGATAAGCTCATACAGTGGTAGAAAATTTGATCAGTCCTTGTGCTAAAGACACCACAATGTGTATGCTTGGAGAAAAAGCGGCAAAAAATTTGACCTTGTGCCCTTATCAAACAACACAGTGTCACGGAGAATTAACGATTTGGCAAACAATGTTGAAAGTGAATTTTTAAAAACAATAAAATTGAATTTTTTGCTATTCAGCTTCAAGAGTCGACCGATGTAGCAAACTGTGCAATATTGCTCGTGTATGTTAGATATATTTTTAAGAAGTCCATTCAAGAAGATGTGTTATTTGCAAAACCACTGAAACTTATACGACTGGTAAAGCAATTTTTAATCTGATCAATGACTATTTTAAAAAACATAAAATAAACTGGTCTTTTGGATTAGGTGTATGCACAGATGGTCTTGTGGCACGAGTAAAGAAGATCAACAAGAATATAGAATAGACTTACTGCTGTATTCATAGGCAATCATTGGCATGTAAGCGTATTTCTGCAGAGTTAGCCAGTACTTTAAGCGACGCTGTAAAAACTGTTAATTTTATAAAGTCTCGAGTTCTCGTCTATTCCGTGAACTTTGTGAGGATATGGAGTCTTCAAGGCTCTTTAGTACTTCATACAGAATTAAGGTGGCTTTCTCGTGGAAAGATTTTGACCCGCTTGTTTGAATTGAAGTCTGAAATTTAGCCATTTTTTCTTGACCATCCATTTCATTTGTCCGCTTCTGTATCCGATATTCTGTGGCTTCCAAAACTTGCATATTAAGCCGATATTTTTTCTAAATTAAATGAACTAAATATGTCTTTACAAGGTCCAGGAGTTACCATTTTCAATGTGCATGATAGAATAGAAGCCATGCTAAAGAAGTTCAACTTTTGGAATCAATGTCTGCAGATAAAATTCAACTTAACGAAAATATTAAAAGAGATATTACCGAACATCTCAAACAGCTTTAACTAACGTTTAAAGAGTATTTTCCTAATAAACCTGGATCGGTCAACTGGATACGCAATCCTTTTCAAGGAGATATAATTTCTAACACTTCTTTATCTTTATTGAAAAAAGAAAAGCTCATTGACTTATCCTCTGACAATTCTCTAAAAGCTGCTTTTGCAGATCATTCTTTAGTAGAATTCTGGCTCAGTGTAAAAAATGAATATCCTATCTTAGCAGAAAAGGCCATCAAAATTTTATTACCGTTCTGCACAACGTATCTGTGTGAAAAAGGATTTTCATCATACACTTATCTCAAAGATAAGTACAGAAATAGATTAAATGCAGAACCCGATCTAAGACTTAAACTTTTAGACATTGAACCAAATTTTTAATTTCTTTGTTCCACCAACCAGCCACAAATATCCCATTAAGGATTTTTTCAAGTATCGCATTACTTGTATTCATATTATATTAATCTTTTTTTTAGGGCTTACTTAGTTTTATTAAGGTTCCTTTAAAGGTTTTACATTACAATTATGTGTTAGTTTACTTTGCTTATTATAACTATTATTTATACGATTAATACATTTTAATAACAGCCAAATAGTACTGTTTTATTTACTCTCACTAACGACTGCACAGGGGGTTCGGCAATATGTTCCAATTTTTTTAAGGGGTTCGCAACAAGAAAAAGGTTGGGAATCACTGATCTATAGGATAAGGTAATACATTTTTTTGCAAGGTAAGGGAATAATTTTTCATTAAAACACTTTACCCGTGTAGTTTCGGGGCCAGGGCTGTTTCGTGGCCGATCCAAATCCACAGAGTTTAATTATGTATTTTGACCTGCTGAATGTTGCTCTTGCTCATGGGTCAGAACTGACAGACATTTGTTATAATAAACAATTTAATTGTTTAAAACGCAATAGAAAGTAATCCATGATAGGCATCATTGTTTAACAACCGCCAATCGGTCGTTAAAATTATAAGATACAATTAAGTTTAAGTTTTGTTTATAAAGAGTAATTTAAACTGAAAATATTTCAAATTGAATGCAAAAATTTTGCAAAATTACGATATTTCGGAGATTTTTCACTCATAGCTCGACTTCATTACAAATAAAATACCTTTATAATAGCTCAAATTAAAGGGAAAACTGCCAGTTTTAAGACGAATCCTCAACCATAATCAAAATATTATTTAACAAAGCTATAACAATTATGATTCTTTTTTATAAAAGAGGCATGTAATTTGTTTATAAGTTTTTTTAGCTAATAAATTTTTAAACTATAACAATATTTATTAATGATCAAAAATTAAGATTTTAGATCGAATGTACCGGGTGTCCAAATAAGAAGGGACTCCGGCTGTATCTCAGAAAATGTTTATTGCACAGCATTGGGAAAAAAATATTTTTGGTAAAAGTGGTCAAAAGAAATAGCTGAAAATTAGTTTCCAGTTTCTGAAATCGCCGCTAGGGGGGGTAACTACAATCTTGAATCTAAAAAAGTGGTGTTTGTATGAATTTTGCTATTTTAACCTAACAAAAAAATACCTGATCTTTAAAGTCGAGAATAATCTGAACCTTTTTTGTTTGACGATTTTTGCTGTATCTCTAAAAATAAAGTGGTGGGGGGTATTCAAAGGTTTCCGTAAAACACACCCTGTATCTTTGAAACGGCTAGGCCGATTTTAACAAACTTGGGCTAGTTGAAAGATCTATTCTTAGACTATAAATCTAAAAATATTTGAAGTTTTTTTAGTTTCACATGTCGCCGCTAGAGGGCTTTTTCGACATTCCGTCGTGGTTAATTTTCTCAAAAAAATTAAATGCATTGGTTAATTTGTTCTTTATGAAAAAGTAGCTAAATTATGTCTAAACAAACTGGCAAAAACCGTATCTCGATATCTTGTTCCTTACCTAAAATTTAGGCCAAAGAAAATTTTATACCTCAATATCTCAAAAACTATAAATGCTACAAGAAATATTATATGAAATAAATTATGTATTTTTACAAAACCTTTAATTTAGGTTATATAACCTTTTCGTCCAAATGCAACACTTTACGAGTTATAATCAAAAAAACGAATTTTTAGAATTTTTTCAAGGTATACCCCTAGAATTCGCTTTTTTGATTATAACTCGTAAAGTAATGCATTTAGATGAAAAGATTATTAAACCTAAATTAGAGGCATTGTAAAAATACACAATTTATGTTTCATAAAATTTCTTGTAGCTTTTATAGTTTTTGAGATATTGACGTATAAAATTTTCTTTGGTCTAAATTTTAGGTAAGGAACAAGATATCGAGATGCGGTTTTCGCGAGCTTGTTAAGGCATTATTAAGCTACTTTTTTATAAAGAAAAAAAAATTATACCAATGCATTTAATTCTTTTGAGAAAATTAACCATTTCTGTCGGAAAGTCAAAAAAAGCCCTCTAGCGGCGACTTGTGAAACTAACAAAACTTCAAATATTTTAAGATTTATAGCCCAAGAATAACTCTTTGCAACTAGCACAAGTTTGTTAAAATCGGCTAAGCCTTTTTGAAGATACAGGGTGTGTTTTACGGAAACCTTTGAATACCCCCTACCACTTTATTTTTAAAGATACAACAAAAATCGTCAAACAAAAAAGGTTCAAATTATTCTCGACTTTAAAGATCAGGTATTTTTTTGTTAGGTTAATATAGCAAAATTCACAGAAACATCACTTTTTTAGATTCAAGATTGCAGTTACGCCCCTTAGCGACCATTTCAGAAACTTGAAAATAATTTCCAGCTATTTCTCTTGACCACTTTTACTAAAAATATTGTTCCCCAACGCTGTGCGATAAACATTTTCTGAGATACAGCCGGCGCCTTTCTTATTTGGACACCCGGTACAAATGTATCTTCATCTTCTATCAGCGCACGCGCACTTTTTAGTTTTTAGATATTGAGGGTAATGTATCAGAAGGGCGAATGCACTACCTTACTAATTTTACAGTGAGAGAAGACTTTCTTAATTTTTTATAATATATTCTAAAAATGGTATTATCCACTAGGCTAGTTGGTATGTACTTAATTCAAATGTTAATAAAATAGAGAAACCCGTAAAAATCCATTTTTTTACAAAAAATTGTGCTTACAGTATATCATCCTTGATATTGCTGCAATTTTTCTTTCATGCAAGAAAAATACGGCAGGCGCTATTTCTCTTGTAGCTGCCGGGCTGGTTTAGTGATGACCCTTGATCTTTTGTTGCCGTTGTCATTATGGTGCTGATGCCGCTGCAATTCATAAATAGATATGATGACAGATTTTCAAAAACTGGTGTATCATATTCGGAAATATATACTAATTGTAACGAATATCATATTTCGGAAAAAAATCAAGATTTATATTGAAAAAATGTTTAAATTTAAGTTTAAAATTCCCACCAAAACGTTCCAAAGTGTCAAGGCGTCGATTGAGACGTTACGTTAGGGTAAACAAAATGCAAACACAAACGCTCTTCCATATTACAAAAAGTAATAAACGTATTTTTAAAATTCTTGACTTTGACAAATAAGCACCTGTGACCTGTGCCAGCCAGGTTTTTTCAGATGAAACTATCCTTATAATATCATGCAGTTTTTAGACAATTGCAGCAGAACCGCAGAAAATAAACCCAGCAACCCCTATATCACCAAATTTCTCATGAAAATCTCTATCTATTGATATAAAAATATACGAGGTATTCCATTGAAAAAATAAGTCACTTGTGCTGTAACTCTTTTGTTTTTGTTTCAAATGTTTTTTTTTGATTAGATTGTTAAATTCTACGGAAAAAAAATACACAAAATGGCTGTATTCGTTTTTTAAAAAAGTACAGGGAAGTTCAAAAATAAAGCCCGTTTACTTTAAAATGAATAACCCTGTACAGGGTCTTTGATTATATTTACGTGGCTTCTGGAGAGTTTATTTTTGAAGACAGAAAAAAATGTTTTATATAAAAATTGTAAGTTTTTTCCATATTATCTTTTGAAATTATCAGTAAAAAGATATCGCAATAAAAAAATGGAAAAATATAGGCAACTTTAACTTTTTTAAATGGAACACCCTGTATATTATGCGCTACAATAAAAGATCTTTTTTTATGATTTTAAATATATATATGCATTGATGATATTTGGATGAACCATTTTTGAGATATTTAAGCTTAAATTATAAATAAATTGAAAAAAAAACATATTAGTATCAAGAAAGCTATGAAAACAATAAAATTGTTAACACAGATTATAAAATTTATTTAACCTTAAAATTTTACAAATTTTAGCCTTATAAATTTATGTCCGTTCAGAATCTTCCTGAACAAAACATGCAGGACCGACCTAAATATGCATTTCAATAGCTAGGTTTATGCAGCAGGATCCAACGTTTTTAAATAAAATTCTATTTACCGACAAGTCTTTTTTCACTTTAGCAGGAATGTTTAATCACAAAAATAAACATTATTGGTCCAGAGAAAACCCTCACCAAATTCAGCAACATAACAATTTTACTGTTTCCATGGCTTTCTTGATGCTAATATGAAACTTTTTTGTAATTTATTAATAATTTAACCTAAAATATCTCATAAATGGTTCATCCAAATATCACCAATGTATATGTATTTGAAATCAGAAAAAAAGATCTTTCGTTGTAGCGCATAATATACAGGGTGTTTCATTTAAAAAAGTCGAAGTTGCCTATATTTTTCCATTTTTTATTGCGATATTTTTTATTGATAATTTCAAAAGATAATATGGGAAAAATCATACAATTTTTATATAAAACATTTTTTTCTAGTTCCAAAAATAAAGGCTTCAGAAGCCACGTAAATATAATCAAAGACCCTGTACATATTAGAATTTAGTACAACACAGTAGACGCGAAAATCTCGAAAAAAGTTCGGAGAGCGACAAAAAATTTCGTAATGCACAACAGTGTTACCAAAAATAAAAACTTTTGTGAAATTATTCGTTATAGATCTGAAAAAATACATATTTTTTTAGGTTGGTGTGTCCCGAGCTTTATCAGCTTTTCGTGCTGTCTACGATACTACTAGGGCAGAAAAACTTAATATGGTCGGAATGAATCCTGGCCATGACAAGCACTTATCATTAGTTAAGAATCTTGCTGCTAAAAGAAAATATAGATTGTCAAAAATTCTTAAAGTTGTGACGAAAAATCAAAATTTAGGTAGGAATCAACAATAAGCTATATTAAAATTATTTACTAAACTACAATGTATTTGCTTTTAGGTGTTAAAATGGTTAAAGGCATATTTCCAAAGCTAAAACGTATGAAAAATAGTAACAAAATTAAGAATTTAATGAGAGGGAGTAAAAATATGGATCTATTTAAAAAATCTAACAAAATTCATCAGACTCCATTAAACGAACTACAAGCAACATATATCAATTAAATAGCAAAAATATGTTGCACTACGTAGATATAGTCGACTTTAGACATATACTTAAAAATAAATAGATTGAGCATCCGTATTGTTTTATTGTAGCAGTTGTAGCTATCTATATAATTTATTAGTCTTAAGACAGGCAGACACACACATACACACAAGCACACACGCACGCACACAAACACACAGACAAGACACACACACACACACACACACACACACACACACACACACACACACACACACACACACACACACACACACAACGACTTGTATTATTAATTTTCTATTGTCTATTGTTTCCAAAATATTTTATTTTGCAATAAAATACATAATATTTTAAAAATTATTATTGAATTAATAGTTTCTAGACAAGATAAAAATTTACTTATAGTACAGTGTATGGGAAGAATAAAGTGTTTGACCTCCGGATTTTTTTGTACAGTTTCAATTTTTATAAAAATTTAAAATTAAGTTGCTTTTACCCTCCGGATCAAAGTTTATATATGCTTAAAGTATGCTTTTTATTTTAAGGGGGTAAATACCACCCCCTATGCTAAAAAATTTAAAAACCATAGAAATAGACATTATGTAGAATAAAATCATTGCTAAATATGTAGAATGAAAATATTTTTATGTTGTGGGTTATAACTTACATTATATTTGTAACTTTTTAACCATTAAAAATTTTAAACCTTAAGATGGGTAAAATTTCGTAATTTAAATAACGATTGTTTTATGCTTTCGAATACAATTTCAGAATATTTCAACCCTAAAAATCAACCCTTGTTAGAGTGTAAAGTAAAAAAAATATTTCCCTAAAAAATTGATTAATTTATCATAGTTATTTACTTTTAGAATGCTGTTGCTTAAAATATGTACTAATTTCATTTTGCAACTATTTAGCCCTTATAAATCAACCCCTATTTTAGCTTAATTAAATAAAAATTTACCAAAAAAAAAAAATTAACAGCTTGACAGATTTATTAGTTAAAAATATTACTGCCTGAAATATTACCAAATTGATTATTTTGCATATTTTTAATCCTTAAAAACCACCCCTTACAACATTGCAATTCAAAGTAAAATTACGTACAAAAATTATACTGGTAAAAGTATAAAATATACAGGTTAGGTAAAATATTATGCTACAAACTGGGGTATTCGAATTTTTCGAATAAAAAATGAAAGTTTTTTCAAAAATGATTTTGTAGGGTTTTTCAAGAGCTACAACGCTATACAGGGTAAGTCTGTAAAGTGGTACCCCCCATTTATTGCTTTAAATATTCAAATTGGAAAAAAATGTTTTATACAAAATATTTTGGTTTTTGCTGCTTTATGTTTTCCGAATAACGTTATGTTT
>JAHBCN010008595.1:0-38081 GCA_019359885.1 Listronotus oregonensis | reverse complement strand
ACGATGACTTTTTTCACCACATATTAATACAATTTCAATTTTTTCCTGTAAAGTTAACTTTTTTAAATTTAATTGCGTTTTAAATTTTAAAGTCACTATGAAAAAAAAAAGCTTTGTCTGTCTTTTAAAACAAAGCCTTGTTGATCTTTTTTATCATTAATACAAATTTAAATTTTTTGAATACTGCACTTGAATAAAAAATACTATTTTGACTTATTTTTAACATAGCTTTATAACAAATTTTAATAAAAGTTTTTAAAAAAAAATCGTTGAAACATATAAAAACTTTAGGAAGTTAAACAAAAATTTTTTTTTCTTAATGCAAACTTTACTGATGATACTGTGTACCTGTTTGTCTTAATTAAAATTTATTATTTTAGCCAAAACTACGTTTAAAAAAAATTTTTTTTAGGGGGGTTCCTTATACAGGGTCAAAAAAAAAAATTTTTGCACCCCCGGCCCCAAATTTTAATAACCCTATTTGGTTTTTGGGGGAACACACACATTTAATAGGGCCCCTTTAAAAAAAAGGTTTCGGGAAATAAACATTCTAAAGTGAAGTTTTTTAGGGCTTTAAGCATTTTAAAAGGGTGGTAATTTTTAAAAAAAGGGAAAAAAAATCTAAATTTTTCAGCTCAAATTTTGCATGAGCAAAAATTCATTTGAAAAATTTTTTTCTAATGATTTTTTGATATTTTGAGAAAAAAACCCTTTTTTAATTTTTTTTTGGAAAAAAAAAAATTTAAGAAAAATGCGAATCCCCGGTTATTTTTTTTTTTTGGTTAATTTTATCTCGATCGAAGCAAAATTGACCAAATCAAATTTTTAAAAAACTATTAAAAAAAAAAAACCCGTATGATGCGGACACTGGTCACTTTTAAATATATATATATATATATATATATATATATATATATATATATATATATATAAAATTTTTTGGTCGGTCTCTCCGCGTCGATCAATCGGCATGTTGGAGTCAGGTTATATTGATTCTTTTTTACTCTTTCGCACTGCCAAACGGCAAGGCTGCCTCTAAAAAAAATATGCTCGTTTTGTAAAATACATTTAAGATGAAATATCCTTTAAATTTTTTTTTTTTTAAAAATTGTTCCAATTTGCAAAACGTTTTTTACGGCCATATGCAAGTCCCAAAAAAAAACAACGGGGGTTCAGTGTATTGCACGATCCCCTTTTCCGACCCCAACCCCAAACAAAACCCTTTAAGCTCCTAGATAACCTGTATATTTATGGGGAAACGTTTAAATTCGTCGTTTTTTAACTGACATAAAACCGTGTAAAGTCGACAGTCACACGTTTAATTGATCCTAATCCGGCACTGGTCCTGCTTTTTAAATATTATGCTAAATAACTATCGTTTGTTTAGTGTGCCTAACATAAAATTTTCCCCAAATCCCCTTAAAACCCTTAAAAACTAAAGGTTAGGTTATCTATGGTAGTCAGTTGGCTGTTGAACGATTTTTTTTTAAATAACAATAATAAAACCCTTGTATTTTTTTTCTAGCATTGGTCTGATTTGTATGTATCACTTTAATTTATTTTAGTAGTAAATATAAACTGTTTATTAGTTGTTTTTTTTATAATCAATGGAAAAAAGCACTGCCAAATTTCAGGAGGTGATTTCTCATTGAAAAATATTTTAAAAAAATCTATGGGTCCCAAAATGCATAGTTTCTAAGATACGGGGGTAAAAATTTCCATTTACTTTTTTTAAAAGGGCCCATTTTGAGACCCCTATTTATAGAAACTTTTTTCCCCATCAATATTTTTTTGAGGAATCCCCCAATATTGGATGTCTTTTCGAACACCCCGTATTAAAAACATCAAAATTAATAAAAACCATAAAATAATCAATATCATTTCTTATCAAAAATTTTTTAAATAAAAGTGTTCCCTCCCTCCTTGGGCCCCCAGCTTTACTGTGAAAACATATTGGATCCTGTATACTTTCACAGTTCTTTCACCGTAGCTAAGGATGGTAGGCTAATAAATAAAAAATGTGTATTGCACAGCAAAGTGGTATTTATTGCTTAAGAACTGTTAATTATGTATATAATTTTATAAATTTGGTAAGCATTTTTATTTAAATGTTATTCAAAAAGTTACTCTACACATCTGGATTAAAACAGCTAAATTTATATAACTCATAAAATAATCACATCAATGTCATTCTTAAAGAAAAAGTAAATCTTTCTAGGGATAAAATATAAAAGTATTTCCATAATAGCGTTTTTCCATCTTAAATTTTTGCCAACAGTATATTTGATTAGCATCAACAAATTACCTTTATTAACTATTCCAAATTGTAACAATTTTAAAATTATAGCTAATTAAAAGTTCGCAAATTTACTATTTGAAATATTTCGGGTTTGTTTTCTTGAACATAACTTTATAAACTTTAATTAAATTAAATTTCCCGCTCTCTGATTGACATTTGAACTGCAAAATGGCGGCCTCCATAACCTTCCCTTTAGGGCATAGAAGAAGCGAGTTCCATTCTCCTTCCATATCTCTGACGAGTTAGGCATTTGAAAATAAATAAATAAAAAAGAAAACATGTTCATTGAAAATTGAACAAACTCCTCAAAGAGGAGGAAATTTCTACTCGCTTTAGGCTTCTGTTTTAAATTTCTTAATTAATTATTAATAGTTTCGGAGTTATTAATAAAAAACGAAAAGCCCTGTTTTTAACTTAATTTGTTAATTACTTTTTCAATTTTTTGCTTGCTGAAAAATCCTGCAAGCACATTTTTCTAGACATCATTGCAAATCCAATGAGCTATCGCCCATATTTTTAGCAGCTTAATCTCGAATTAACACGTTTTTGAACTTGTCGACCAGACTATCAATGCAAAAAGGATAAATAAGTAATTCAATAAACGCATGTTTTTTGAGACGAGATGAACCTTCCTTCGTGTTAAAACTTCCGGCATTAAGCTAGTAACATTAGGCCGCATCGTAGCATAATGCATTAATAATAGGTATGTGGATGTCGCCCAACATGACTATAATAATCGTTGTGCACCTCTGCAGATAAACATGCTCGTATTAGCTTAATTTTCGGAAGTTGGAATGCGAAATGCACTACTAACAGTAAATGTGGAATATGGTGCAAAATAATATTGTGTGTGTGCTATAAGCCATACCGTAACCATTTATTTTACTGCTATAGGTCCAGTTTACTTTTAAAGTTGATTAAATCTAGATAACAGTGGCCACTGGTTGTAAATACAGGATGGCGCGAAATAAAAGAAAATAAAACTAAATTTGTAAGAATTTCTAAGAACTTTTTTATTATTTATGACGTTTTGTCATAAATGGCATATTTATTTATTTACAAACTTAACAGGTAACCATATACCCTATTATAGAGTAGCTTAAGATTCATTTATAATATTAGTAATATAATTTATATAATTATGGAAGAACACCAGCTTCACTGACATACATTAAAAAACACCCATTTAAATAAATACTAAAAAATTTCCACTCCAAAAAACGAAAACAAACACAAAAGAATAGCATACCAGAGATGGTGATGCCCCTGTATTTCCCGTTTAGTCTTGCTATACATCACAAAATACGAAAGGAAAAAAGAAATGTCAAGTTCGTGTATTTCGTTGGCCGCAGTGTGGAAATGTGGCAACGTAAGATCTCGGGTGGGTCGATAATCGCATCCTTTTTTATCGACAGGTTTTATGATTCGTTATGGCTGCCTTTTATTTATTTTTAAAAGTTGTGATTTTATTTTACATTTTCTAATATTATTTTATTAAATAAGTAATCTGAAGTGCCGGAAGAAAATGATTCTTAATTTTTGTTTAATATTGTTATAAAAGAAAAAAATATGTTGTTTTTAGTACAGGTGAAAATAGGTTATTAGTATTAGTGTTTGTTTTCTAAAGAAAAGATTCAGTTAGATTTTAGTAATTTCAGATTACCTGCAAATAAAATAGATATTAGAAAATGTACAATTCAGGTTTTTTAGTTAATAAAAGTACCTATTTTTATATTAAAACCCAAAAAATCTTAAGCAAAAGTTTTATTTTTACTACATTTTTTTAAATACAATATACAAAAAAATAAAATAATACATAAAATTTTACACTTTAAAATAACAATTTTTAATTATATACAATCTCTAATTAACAACATTACTTATATATTTTCAAAGAAGTTATCTTCAGTCAAGATGCCAAGATTCACAACTACCTATTATTCATAAAAAAAAATTATTAATGTACCTAATATTACTTACTTAATAACCTCTTCTTTTTGCTGTGCCATACTCTATTTAGAGTGTAGGCGCCCTCTCGCACATATCTGTGTTGCATACCAACTGCTTTTACACAGATATGGATACCACCGGCCTAACGTGCCTTCCCAAGCACATGTGAGAGGGTTTACTAGGCAGAAATACTACACAGTGGTTTGCATTGCCATCTGTGAGGTGACGAGCTATGAAAAAGTCCAATGGATAATGTGGGATTTGAAACCCGGGTCTCCACGGTGAGAGGCTGGTACACTGCAACTACACCAGCTCGACCACCTTAATAACTTACCAAACTCAATGTACTCCAAAATGAAAAAAAAAGTTACTATAATTTAAAATATCCAAGATGTTAGCTACTCCTTTACCTGCAAAATAAACAAAATGCAATGTTAGTATTTAATACATTCTCATAAATGACTTTACCAGAGAATAACTGAAAAATAAAAAAAAATATATTTTCTCAAAATTTTAACTACTCATGATCTAATGTAGGTGAAATAAATAGTAAATAAATAGAAATAATAAACATTTTTCACTAAAAGTAAATAGTTACGAACACATTTTATTACAATTCCAAAAATACTGCAAAATCAAACAAGCCGTAACTAGACAAGACCAATAATATGACAATATCTGACTCTTTTGACAATTATCCAATTGGTAATAGGTAGAAAAAAAAATTTATATTAGAAAATACTGCATTATAAAATTATTACTGATTAAATATTTTAAAAATAAATAACCCCTGATTGCAAAAAAGTATATTTCCTTATCTGAATTATATATTATGCATAGGTACTGCATGACAGTCACACTGTAACATATTAAAGTTTCCTATAAAAAAAAAAACAACAAATTTCTGAAACACCCTGTGTTTAACTACAAAAATATAAGGTTCTCTTCACTCTTTAATATGATTTTACCAATATAAGGTTTGATAGGTGATGCCTCAATATAGTTTAAATAATTTGCAAAAAACTCATTGGTAAAATCATCTTGAAGAGTGAAGAGGGTTGTAATTTTTGCAGTCAGATAAAGGGTTTCCATTAAAAATTACATAATTAATCTCACCTACTTAAATCATGAAAAGAAAAACAAAAAAAAGGCTTTTCTTTTCATTATTATAAACACTCAAGGCAATAAGAAGTTAAAATTTTGAATATTAGTTGGATAATTTGTTAACTTTATTTTAATTTTTAAAATTTGCAAAGCATAAAATGACCTTAAGACATGCTTAATACTCTTTTAAAGCTATCTACTAACATTTCACCACCACTAACTGCTAAACAATTCCTAAGCACTTTTAAAAACCATATTATATTATAATTTGCAAACAGTAAAACATGCAGTCTGCGGAGCATCTCAAAAATTTGTTCGAGCATGATTAAAAAACTTACCATATTAATAGCAAATACAAAAAAGATAAAGCCTTTATTTTGTAGATAATGGTAAGAAAAAAATAATGATTTACGCATTTTAAAACAAACCTGCTACAACAGATGGATTTTTTCCTGGAATTTTCTGTCCTGAAAAATTAAGTGTGGTTAAAAAAAGTTTATCCATCAACATTTATAAATTATATCGTGTAAAAAGTGTTTAGATCTTTAAAGCTAATTACATATTATAATACTTACTTAAATTTAGACAAAATATATGAAAATTTCTTGTTTAAATCACGTTTTAATCGGCAAGCATGTCTAAACGACAGATAATGAAATAATACTAGTGCGCATACGCAATGGCCGGAATTATTATTTACTTTTAGAAAATAAGAAATAATGGTTGTTTGTATACACAAAACCTGAAAATATATACTGTTATTGTTTGTGTAACTCTTAGTTTTCAATAATTCACTTAATAGTAAATTTCAAATTTCTTTTATATAAAACAAAAAACCATACACTTTCAATTGGGCACCTCCTAGCTGCGCGCGCCCAACGAAAAATGAGAAATACCACTTCGTTACTGAGTTCCGACAGTGCAAGTCGTTAATCTTAAAGTCTCCAAATTTCGCAATTATTTTCGCTAATTTAATTTCTCACATGTAAGACTTTTTAAATCATAAAATTATAGTGCCGTTGTTGGACTTGATGGTGACAAAATACAGGGATCCCTGAAGCTGAAAGAGACATTCCTGAGCTGAAAGACTACAAATCTAGGTAAGGTGCCGCCATTACTTTTTTGACTGATGTATGGTTCGCTTTATATCTGATTTAAATTAATATTAATAACACGTTTACAGTCCCGTGTTATCGAAGGAAACTAATAGATTCAAATTTCTCTTTAAATTCACAAACATTTTGATCCTTCTACCGGATTTTACTAATAAAAAATTAAAAAAATAATTTTCAAAATTAAATTTATTTTCAAAAATTATTCGCCATATTTAAATTCCAATTCCTGCTGCTAGCCGTTATAAACAGTGATCGATACGACTCAGTAGATTCATGCGCCGTCATTCTATCGCGATCGATTTTCTCATAAGCCAATAAACGGTCACATGAAGTTTTGCTGATTTTGACCGGTACTGTCTAAAATTATAGTTGTTTACATTTTCAGTTTAATTTTGAAAATATTTTCTGTAATATTAAAATAAAATCGTTATTTCTTTTCTTACAGTCGCACAATAAATGGTGTTTCTTGTTTAATTTATTGGTTTACAGGCGTGATATAAGTTTGCTTCAAATTAAAAAGTGAAAAAGCAAAGAAAAATTATTGCTGTTTTTAAGTGAATATTCACAAAAACAAAATCCCTTTTACTCGAAGTTGTTTACATTTTGCGGATAACAGGTAGTCAAATTCTGTTTATTTTTAAAGTTAAACTTTTTCAATAATTTAGAAATAAAAACAATATCATTGATTTAATAATAAATAATAATAATTAAATAATAAAATTAATAATTATATATTTCTCATCAATAACTAATTAATATTTTTTAAATTACATATTTTAATTAAATAACGTTTTACAAAATATAATTTTTTCTCAAGTATTTTAAAAATGAGTGATATTAAAGCATTGTCGCAAAAAAGAAAAGTTTTTGTAAATCGAATTTCAGAAGCTTATGTAGCAGCTTCAAAAGCTAAAGCCGATCCAAGTCAAAGTTGTTTATTTCAGTCAAAGTTTGAAAGATTAGATGAATTTTATGATGATTTTAAAAGCATTCACAATGATATAATAGGACTTGTCGAATCAGATGAAGATTTTTCCACTCATGATGCTATTAGAAAAGACACTGATGAATTTTATTTTCAAACAAAGAAAATCTTTTTTGAACTTTTTCCCAATTCTAATAATCATACTAATTTTGTTTCAATTCAAAATAATAGCCAACCTGATGTTAAGTTACCTAAGTTGACAATTCCTTGTTTTGATGGTACTTTAAAAATTGGCCTACTTTTTATGATATGTATTTGTCACTTGTACATAATAATTCTAACTTAGCAAAAATTCAAAAATTTCAATACTTAATATCATATCTGAAAAATGAGCCACTTAATTTAATTAAATCTATTCCTACAACAGAATCTAATTATGACATAGCCTTTCAAACTTTAACAGATCGTTATCAAAATAAAAGAATTTTAGCCTCAACATATTGGAACGCGTTAAATAGCGCACCATTTTTAAAGATAAATATTGCTAAGGATTTACGTAACCTTTTAGATACTTTTAAGGAAAATGTTGCTGCATTAAAAGTTTTAAATTTTCCGACAGATCAATGGTGCTTTGTTCTTTTTAATATGCTGCTTCAAAGGTTAGACTCGGCCACAAGAACAGCATTTGAGATAGAGCATAGCAAGATTGAGCTTCCAACATACCAAAATCTGACTGATTTTCTTGAAAATCAATGCAGAGCATTAGAATCTGTTCAGAATATACCATCACAAAAGTCATATCAAAAATCATTTTCCAATAATCAACATAATTGTAAAAGTCAAAATTTCTCCTCACATTCTAACTCAAAAAATCACGCTTCCCATAATTTTATGGCAAATACTTCTAGTAACTCGATTAATCCAACCTTTTCAGCCAATTTTTCAAATAACTCTAGTTCTAACCTAAATGACCAATCTTTATTTGCAAATGCTTCAAATTCAGCTCGAACTCACCCAGCTCACTCTAATAATAATAAAAATATATATTCAAGAAATACTTCTGTCCCTGTAAACAATTCGTCTCCCTATAAATGCCGATTATGTAATCAAACTAGCCATAATTTGTCGCAATGTTCTCTATTTTTAACTAAAACTCCTTCTGAGCGTTTTGCATATGTAAAGCAAAACAATGCTTGTGTAAATTGTCTCCGCTTATCTCACAAACTTAAAAATTGTCCTTCAACATTCAATTGCCGTATCTGTAGCTTACGTCATCACACCTTGTTGCATCTTCAACAAAATATCGAATTATCTAGAACAAATACTCAAAATAATAATGTTTCGCAAAATAATCAACCCGTTTCTCAAAACACTAATTGCACTTCTGTATCTGAAAATCAAATTGTAAACTGTGGATGTACTGCCTCTTCTTCTGTAACTCCTCAAAGCACAGTGCTTCTTTCTACTACTAAAGTCCAAATTCTCGATTCTAGAGGCAATTTTCAAGTAATTCGTGTAGTACTCGATTCAGCCAGTCAAGCAAACTTTATCACTCAAGCTTGTTTAAACCGGTTAGGACTTACCAGAAAACAATGGAATGTGCCCATAATCGGTGTAAATAAGTCATCATCTACCACTAATGGTATATCTAATTGCACAATAAGACCTGTTGGAAAAACAGATCCTACTTTTAATTTTGATGCACTTGTTTTACAAAAACTATGCTCAGACATGCCATCAATTAAAATTAACAGTGCTGGCTGGAATCATATTTCCAATTTAAAACTTGCTGATGAACATTTTCATACTCCTGCACCGGTTGATATGCTTCTAGGTGCTGATCTTTATTCTCAAATTCTTAGGTCAGGTCGAATACCTGGAGAGCCAGGGCAACCGACTGCTATAGAAACTGTTTTTGGTTGGGTGCTTTTAGGAAAAACTGACAATAAAATAGCTCCATTTTCTCCAATAAATTCATATTTTACCTCCTTTGAATCAACACTTAACCAAAATATTTGCAAATTTTGGGAGCTAGAATCTTTGCCTTCTAAATTGCATCTCTCACCTGATGATAAGAAGTGTGAAAATATATTTCAAAATACTGTAACTCGAAATAATTCTGGTCGTTTTATTGTTTCGCTCCCTTTTCGCCACACCGAGCCTGATCTCGGAGATACATACTCTGTAGCATACAGATGCTTTCACTCCCTAGAATCTCGTCTACTTAAAAACCCTACATTATACTCTAATTACTCAGATTTTATGAAAGAATATCTCAAAAATGGTCATATGAGTCCCATTTCGCCTGATGAGTCTAAAAAATTTGTCAATTATCTTCCCCACCACTGCGTGGTCAGACCCGATAAATCAACTACCAAGGTACGCGTAGTTTTTAATGCCTCTTGTAAAGGATCCAAAGGTTTAAGTCTAAATGATACTCTTTTACCTGGTCCAAAACTTCAACCAGACATAAACACTATTCTTCTTAAATTTCGCTTTCATCCCATCGTATTTTTGGCCGATATAAAACAAATGTATCTTCAAATACTTCTAACTCCAAATCATAGAGATTACCAAAGAATTTTATGGCGTTTCGATCCCAGAGAACCACTTCAGGAGTATCGTTTGAATACAGTTACCTTCGGTGTAACTTCAAGCCCTTTTCTTGCAATACGTACAATTCAACACTTAGCTTCAATGGAGAGTAAAAATTATCCTGAGGCCTGCCAAATTCTTCTTAATGACATATTTGTTGACGATATCTGCGCAGGCGCACCTTCTCTAGACGTTGCCTTATCCTTACAAAAGGATCTTATTACAATTTTAAAATCTGCAGGTTTTGAGCTCAGAAAATGGGCCAGTAACAATCCGAAACTTCTATCATCTTTTTCGCAAGATGAATGTCAAATACCTATCTCATTTGATAAGGAAGAACCTTTATCCATTAAGGTTTTGGGCCTACAGTGGGATCCTGCTTCTGACTATATGTTTTATGTTTGTCATCCCTCAGATAAACCATGTACAAAACGAAATATTTTATCTGATATCGCCCGAATATTCGATCCCTTAGGTTTTTTATCACCAGTATCTTTTCTTGCTAAACATTTAATGCAAAAACTCTGGATTTCCAAAATAGATTGGGACGACCAACCTGAGCAACATATTATTGATATCTGGTCGCAATTTAAAAATGAACTGCCCTCTTTATCACAAATTAAATTTCCAAGATATATATTTCCTAATAAAATTACCCGGTGCGAATTACATGGCTTTTCGGATGCCTCAGAGAGTGGCTACGCAGCCGCGGTATACGCTCGCATTGAGCTAGTAACTAATGAAACCAAAACTGCCCTAATTATAGCTAAATCACGAGTTTCGCCACTTAAATCTCAAAGTATTCCAAGGTTGGAACTTTTAGGAGCCACCCTTCTCGCTAATCTTCTTGATTTTGTTATAAAAACATATTCTCCTCTTATTAGTATTGACCAAGTTTTCGCTTATTCTGATTCACAAGTAGTATTAGCCTGGATCTCTAGTTCGCCCCATCGCTGGAAAAGTTTTGTGGCCAACAGAGTCAGCCATATTCAAGAAACTATTCCAAATGTTTCATGGCATCATGTTACCTCACAAGACAATCCTGCAGACTGTGCAAGTCGCGGATTAACCCCAGCACAACTATTAAATCATCCCCTCTGGTTTAGCGGCCCATCGTGGCTAACTTTAGCTCGTTCAGAGCGGAAAATTGACCAGTTTTTACCACAAGATTTGGAATTATCCTATATCGATCAAGAGAAAAACCTCAAGAGAAACAAATAGTCTTATCAACTCTAATTGAAAATACTTTTATCGATACCTTACTTCTTAATATTTCTTCATTGCCTAAGATTCAAAAAATTATTTCCTATTGTTCTAGGTTTATTCACAACTGTCGCAATACAAATTCAAAGCTTTCTGGACCAATATCCTCAATTGAATTACAAAAATCATTAAATATTTTAGTCTTAAGAACTCAAGAAGTTCAATTTTCTAATTTAATTATCCAATTAAAAAATAATGAGCTTTTACCTAAACCTTTTCGTAAACTCTCACCTTTTCTTGACAAGCATGGTCTTGTCAGAGTGGGCGGCCGTTTAAGGCATGCTAATATTTCTTTCGAAGCTAAACACCCACTTCTTTTACCCCGACCGCATAGACTTACAGAGCTTATTATTGAGCATATTCATAAAGAAAATTTGCACCCCGGATTAAATACTGTTTTATACTTATCACGCCAACAATTTTGGATATTGTCGGCACGTCGTGCTATTCAATCTGTCTTGTCAAAATGTCTCCGGTGTTTCCGCACGAAACCGAAAACTTACACCCCATATATGGGCGAATTACCTTCGTTTCGCATATCTCAATTAAAATGTTTTTCTCACGTAACCCTAGATTACGCTGGCCCCATTAATATAACCATGGGCAAATACCGAGGAGCCAAAGTATACAAATCTTATATTTGCATTTTTGTCTGTTGCGCGACCAAGGCAATTCATATTGAGCTTGCTTCAGACTTATCATCTGATGTTTTCATAGCCGCATTTCGGCGATTTGTGGCCAGACGTGGTCGCTGTTCTAATATTTATAGCGATTGTGGCACTAATTTTGTCGGAGCTAATACGCAATTAAAAGAATTGTCAAAACATGCAGCAGAAAATCTTCAAATTGTGTGGCACTTTAATCCCCCCGCTTCTCCACATTTTAACGGTCTTAGCGAAGCTGCTGTAAAATCTGTGAAGTCACATTTATATCGAGTGATTGGTGACCAAAAATTAACCTACGAAGAATTAACCACTTTACTTTCGCAAATCGAAGCTCTATTAAATTCTCGACCAATCTGTGCTCAAAGCTCCGATCCAAACGATCTCTCGCCACTTACACCCGGGCATTTCCTTACAATGGAACCCCTTGCTTCTTGTCCCGATTCAGATTTATCTACTCTACAATTAAATACGCTTTCTCGTAGGCAATTGATTCAGCGAATGAATTCAGATTTTTGGAAACGTTGGAAGCACGAGTACCTCAATACATTGCAACAACGTTCTAAATGGTTACATCCTTCAACGAAAGTAGAATTAAATACATTGGTCCTTATTAAAAATGAAACTAAACCTCCGTTACATTGGTCCCTAGGCCGTATCGTAGAATTACATCCTGGTCCAGACGGGCATGTACGAGTGGTAACAGTAAAGACACAACAAGGATTATTAAAACGTCCTGTTGTCAAATTGTGTCCTTTACCAGTAAATTAAACAAGTACCAATATTTTGTGATGTCTTTTTTATGTCGTGGGTAATGTAATATTTTAAAATGTATTCTCGTATTATTTTTTTATTTTTTTTCTTACTTAACTAAACTAGTATTATTTTGTTTTATTTATTTTTGCGGGTTATAAAACGTTCGTTTTAGTGGGCGGAAAATGTTTGTGTAACTCTTAGTTTTCAATAATTCACTTAATAGTAAATTTCAAATTTCTTTTATATAAAACAAAAAACCATACACTTTCAATTGGGCACCTCCTAGCTGCGCGCGCCCAACGAAAAATGAGAAATACCACTTCGTTACTGAGTTCCGACAGTGCAAGTCGTTAATCTTAAAGTCTCCAAATTTCGCAATTATTTTCGCTAATTTAATTTCTCACATGTAAGACTTTTTAAATCATAAAATTATAGTGCCGTTGTTGGACTTGATGGTGACAAAATACAGGGATCCCTGAAGCTGAAAGAGACATTCCTGAGCTGAAAGACTACAAATCTAGGTAAGGTGCCGCCATTACTTTTTTGACTGATGTATGGTTCGCTTTATATCTGATTTAAATTAATATTAATAACACGTTTACAGTCCCGTGTTATCGAAGGAAACTAATAGATTCAAATTTCTCTTTAAATTCACAAACAGTTATGGACCTACATAAATATATTAAAAAAAAATAATCGTAGAATAAGACATTTACATTTTAATTTTAAAATATAAAATTTCATAATTCAAGTTTCCCGCCCACCCGAGATCTTCTGTTGCCAAATGATGTCTGTGGAAAATTTTGCTATTTTAGTGACACCCCCCTGCTATACATATAATTACAGTTCTACATTTATCACAGATACTTTAACAATATTAACTTCCTCTTTAATTTAATGTATTAAGCCCAACAGAAAAATATCACAATTCAACTGAACAATATTATAAGTACTGTACATATTTTGCAGGGGCGAGTTAAAAAAAACTATTAGTGTGTGCAGCACTAATATAAAAGGACAATGTATTCCGAGTTTTATGAGATGGGACATTCATTTTTATCAAAGACAAGAAATCGGCATCATCTATTAAATTATGCAAAATTTTATATAAATATACACTAGCAATCTTGCGTCTCTTTTCCAGCGTTTCTAACCCAAATTGATGCAGTAATTACTGCTTTGGAATCTAAAAGTCATAAGTTCCCGTATCCTTGTAGTACAGATATCTTAAAAACTAATTTTAATAGCATACGTATGACACTGATCGTGTGGATTCCATCAAGGCCGTAGCCAGTGGGAAGGGGTTAGGGGGTCAGAACCCCCCCCCCTCGAAATTTTCACAAAAAAAAATCTATAAATACAAAGAACTACTACTATAGTGAATAATTTTGGTAATGCTAGGTCTTAAGGGGGAAAACAAAATATCCAGTAAACTATCTTATCGATTTAATTTTAAGTATCTGTACCCATTTAGTGAAAATGCGCGCGGGCAGCGATGCTCGGTTTTAGTTCGAGAGTATCGTAGCTTGCAGCGTAAAGATCGATTATCAGTGGTTGTAGACAGAAAAGGTTCTACACTTTCAGTTGCATTATCTTTTAGTATTATATGTAGTATCCCCAGGGCCGTACTAACCCTATGAGCTGTTTGGGCTATAGCTCAAGGGCGCCACGAACGTGAAGATGAGGAATTTTTAAACCACGGGCGACAATTCAATGTTTCTAAGGATATCTGCAAATAGCTGCATTTTTTAACATAGCTTTAATTTAAATTCTTTTTAATAAACCGCCTTAAAATAAAAAAAGAATATCTTTAAATACAAGAAAGCTAAAATGCTAACTATTTGACCGAGCCACGGTATTCCTAGGTACTTCGGCGCCCTGAATTTGAATCTGGGGTCAGTTTTCCCCCATCACTTCAGGAAAACAAGATTTTAAGATTTAGAGGTCAAAATAGTGATATTTTTGAAAGCGGCCTTGGTACAACTTCTTGAGCGACCTATTAACTTGACGGGTACCTGTGTAGCTGTGGAGTGCTTTTTGGATATTAGGAAAAAGCTCTGTATCTCGCCCAGCACCAGCCCAGGGGGGAGAAAGGCGCCATGGGCATTCTAACTGGAAAATTTCGATTTCCGTGCCAAGACGTTGAATTTTAACGATGCATTTACTGTAAGTTAATGACGGTCGATCCGGCAATAATAGTAAAGCTATATATAGCTTTACTATTAGTACAGTCAAATTTCCAAGAACTGGATTTCCATGTACTTTCTACCCCTGTTGAAATGTCTTACTCGGATTTATCCGCAAACAAGAACGCATATTCGTCTTCAAAATTTGTAGCCCTGGGCAGCACATGCAGCTTTAACTCGATGTTCGGGCAAGGATCTAGGGTCAATCGATGCAGTGCTGTGTCGACCGTCATTAACTGCAATTGTATAGTCAAAATTAAACGTCTTGGCAAAGAAATCGAAATTGGCGAGTTCGGACCCCTGGGGCCACTTTCTCTACCCTGGGCCAGCTCTGGGCAGCACAGATAGCTTTACCTTAATGTTCGCGCAAAGTTCTAGGATCATTCGTGTCAGTGCCGGGTCGACCGTCATTAACTCACAGCAAATGCATCATCAAAATTCAACCTTTGGCAGGAAAATTCAAATTTGCCAGTTAGAACGCCCATGGTGCCTTTCGCCCCTCTGGGCTGGCCCCGGGATGGTCCTGGGCGTGATTCAGAGCTTCTTTCTAATGTCCAAAAAGTACTCAAGAGCTCACAGATACCAGTCAAGTTAGTAGGTCGCTCGAGAAGTTGTACCAGAGACGCTTTCAAAAATATCAACATTTTGACCTCTAAATGACCTTAAAATCTCGTTTTCCTGACGTGATAGGGAAAAACTGACCCCGGATTCGAATTTAGGGCGCCAAGATACCGAGGAATACTATGGTCCGGTCAAATAGTTGGGACATTTTTTTTTTTTTGTAAACCTGTGTAATCAATGAATTTGCTCTAACTAAAGCGAGGAAGAAGTTTATTATTTTATACATGAATTTAATTTATGATATAAATTATTATAATTAGTATGGTTATATGTGGATGTTATTTTGTTAAAAATATTTTTTGATGTTTATTACAATACATATTTTTATTTTTGTAAACTATTTTTATTTTATTTTTGTTATGTATTATATTCTAATGAAAATAAAATTAAATTTATTGACTTAAAGAAAAAATTATATTGCTATTTATTTTCATAAAAAATTATTAGGGATTTTCATCACTATTCTTCTTATCCTTAAGTGGGTTAACGGGAACTTCATTTTACAAAAAAGGTTTTATTTATAACTGAAATGAAATATTAAAAAATTATCATAAGAGTTTCAATGCCTGGGCCCTAGAGCTCTAATTGCTTTATAACCCATAGCGCCAAAATTGATAAGAGCAGCCCTGAGTACCCCCAAAAGATCACCCGATTTTGCAGAGTCAATACCTCTGGCACGAAAGGCTAACCCCCCCCCCCAAAATTATTCCCGGCTACGGCTTTGGATTCCATACTGTGGAAGAATATTCTAAGAGGCTTCTTACATAAGTAACATATAACTGTTTAATACAATGTACACTTTGAAACCGTCTTGTGTTCCTAACAATAAATCCATACGTTCCAGAAGCCCGTCTTGATACATCGGCAATATGTTTTCGAAAACTAAAGTCCTATTCAAATGTAACACCCAAATCACACATTTCCTGCACCTGGTCCAGTGCCATGCCATTCTATACTTATAAATTACAGGAAAGTTCTTTCGTGAAACGAAAGGACTTTACATTTATTAATATTGAAATATAGTGTCTTTTTCTCTGTCCATTGTACAACTCAGTCTATGTCTTCCTGTAATTTGATACAATCATCAATGTCATTGATACAGGCATACACCTTTAGATCATCTGCAAAGAACAAATACTCCAAATTATTTATGACATTTTTTAGGCTGTCTATAAACAAGAGGAACAGCAGAGGTCCCAGATTAAAACCTTGAGGAATCCCCGACGTTGCCAAATAACTCTTCGATTGAAAACCCCTAATACAAACGCTTTGCTTTCTGTTACTTACGTAAGACCTAAGCAGCAATAACAATTTACCACATACCCCAAATTTTTTTTCAGCAACATTTAAAAGAACATTATGCAGTACTTTGTCGAAAGCCTTTGCAAAGTCTGTATACAGTAAAGCGCACCGTACTGCGAACATAGGAGGGTCCTGGACAATTTTGGATGTACCCAATTCTAAAATACCAATAATAATTTTGTGGCTTGCATCTCAACTTCCGTCTCGTTTCCTCACGTGGCTCATTTTTGGTTGGGACTGGTGGGGAGTACGGTGATAAATTCTGAAGAGTTATCTGCCCAGTTTAGTTGTGTACTACGTTTTTATTTTCAGTAAGAATATGCAGTGTTTATAGGCAAGTAACAGAAGCTAGCTAGCATCAACCGTCTTCGATCGTATTTCTTATCAGCCATAAATTTAAAATTAGTTGCTTACGACACCGCAACGTTTGCTACGGTTTTAAGAACCAAACAGTTTTTCCTAATAAAATAAAAGAATTTTCTCAAATAAATAATGGAACGTAGAAGATATTTTTAAAAAAATAAATTAATGTGCATTTATAAAATAAAAAAAATAAAATCTTTCAAGTTATCGAAGATGCTCAAATAAACCACCTTCCTGAGCCAAACAATAACCAAGATTGTCATAAAAACGCCTTCTGACATTTGCTAGAATGTTAAGGGTAATAATCGTAAAAGAATTCTCAATTTGTAATTGCAATTCTTGTAGATTATTAGCCCTATTCTCCTGAAACCATAAATTTGTGATTTTACGTGACCCCAGAGAAAAAAATCGTTGGGTGAGACCATGAAAAACAATGTTTCTTATGAAATTTTCATTGTTATTTTTCTTTACAGTTTCACAAAATTGCATTCGTCTAAAATGATCACCAGGGAAAATTTCATGGGTTTTTTTTTAGTTTGTAGGATCGGTATTCATTTTTTAAGCACTCTTTCCACTGATCCTTTGCTCAAATTAACCTGTTGTACAATTGTATTGATGAAATTGTAGGATTTTCACTAACACTTGCCACTACTATAATTTCCTTCATTTCCTTTTCGTTGTTTTTTTCTGGTGCACTATCATGTTTATGTTTTCTTGGAGTTAAACAACCAAATGTCAAAAAGTTTTTAATGACTCGGTGAATAGTGAAAATTGTGGGGTAAGCCTGGATGGAAATAAATTAATAAATAATTCCCTAACTCCCCTATCAGGATTTCCACGGTGATACCATTTAATAGTTTTAATTTTTTTTCCAGTTCGTGAACATCCATTATTAATAATTATTATTTTATTTAAAAAAAAATTGTTTTGGTCGCAAATAATCGACACCGTACAACTATAGCTGTCGAGCGTTCGATAGTAAAGAATTATTTCAGGAACAAAGGTATTGTGTTGATCGCTTTGCCGGCCGACGCGCGTCTTATAAATTTGTTTGCCGAAAATTATTGATCGATAAGCAATGCGTGCGACGTTTTTAGGTACATCCAAAATCGTCCAGGATCGTCCTATGTTCGTAGTCCTCTGCGCTTTACTGTATATGACATCGACTTATTTTCGTTTATCAAGAGAATATATTGTGTTACATTATTCATATTGCTTACTGTTGAGCGTTTATCTATAAATCCGTGCTGTCTGTGAGATATTTTTTGTTTTGTCGGAGCATGAACTTTGTTAATTATGGACTCAAAAACTTTAGCGAAAACTGATAGTATAGATATGGACGATAATTTTGTAATTCCGTTTTATCATCATTCTTAAATACAGGACAAACTCAAACTTCTTTCCAAAAATCTGTAAACTTTCCCGTTTTTAAACTTAAGGTAAATATAAAATCTAAGTGGTTTTATGATAAAGTCCACAAGTGCTCGAACAATATAAGCTGGAATCTTATCTGGTCCTCTATTCTGGTTCCTGACAGCTTAATATCTAAATTAGTCACTACATCAATATCCAGACATTCATTACATTTTTTATTTAAGATCAGTTCACTCGCTTTCACTCTTTCCCTATTATACACTCAAAATGCATTGCAAACGAATTTACAATTGCATCTCCATCAGTCATTGCACACACATTCAAATGCATTTTACTTGGCATCTGCACTGATTCCCTCTTTTTGTTGATAAATTGCCAGAAGGACTTGGAATCAGTGATCATTTCACATTGGATATAAATCAAATACAAGAAGTGAGTCTATATCTCTCGTAATTTTTTGCCCTTAATTGAACAAATGTTTGTCTTAGTGTGTTGTTATGCTGATGCCGCGCACTTTCTTTCCATAGTTTATCCTTTCTTTTTAGGTCCCTAATTATTTGTTTTGTAAACCATGCTGGATATGTGGATCAGGAATAACAAAATCAAAATCATGGCGTATTAGTTTCTTTTCAATGGTATAATTATTAAAAAAAAACAACAAAGGGTGGTGTGTTAATTAATGTTAAGTTTACCTAAAATTACTTTAGCATTAAGCATAGGTAACCATGTTAAGTAAACAAATATTGATGCTACTCATTTATTTTTATTTATTAATATAAATGCAATTATTTATTTTTTTTACGTTTTTTTTTTAACAAGTTTGCTTTGCTAAAATGCCAGGAGCATTCCAGTTTATTATGTGATTGTTATCAAATGTGTGTTGACAAATTTATTTGTGGAATTATGTGTTTTTAATGTATGTTCTAGGTTCTTTTGTGCGTTTGACTAGTGATTTGGAGTTTCGCCCATATATAAAATGTATTACATTTACATTTAATCTTATAAAAAACATTTTTTGTGTTTTCGTTTATATTGTATGGTTTTGTTTTTGTTACTTGACATTTTATAGGGTTTTTTTTTGTTTTAAATATACAGTGTGTCTACTTAAGTTGGAACCATATGGAAAACTTTTTTATTATTAAGTTTACGAAAAAAAGTTATTCTCTATAAAAAGTTCTGCATGGTCCAAAACTTTAAATGCAACCATTAGATATTAATTTTTTAAGCCGTATACGAATATGAATCTTACTCAGGAGTAAAGTACCTTTATTATTTACAATACAGAAGAATGTGATAGAGTAAAGTTATTTTAAATTAAAAGCTATATTCAAATTTGCAATTACAGCTATTTAGCATAAAAATTAGGGATTGGTGATTATTTACTAATAATTCCGTATTAATTGTTCTGGCTTGATACAATTTAACGTAATCTTGGATGGTACTGACATGAAATATTTGACATTGTATGTCAGAGTGAGTTCGCTTTTGTAAAATTACAGTAAAAAGCAAATTTACTAATCGTGAAGAAAAAATAGAAAAATTATAAGTAAATTATCACCAATCCTAAATTTTTATGCTAAACAGCTATAATTGCATATTGGAATATAACTGTTAATTCAAAATAACTTTACTTTATAACATTCTTCTGTATTGTAAAAAATAAGATTACTTCACTCTTGAGTAAAATTCATATTTTTTGACAAACCTCGTATACGGCTTAAAATAATTTATATCTTACGGTTTCATTTTAAGTTTCGAACCATGTAGAACTTTTTATAAAAATCAGTTTTTTTTCGTAAACTTACTCGTAATAATAAAAAAGTTGGAACCATTCCAACTTAAGTAGACACGCTGTAGTACAAATATTAAATTTATTACTTTTTCGTTAAATTTTATTTAATAAGCCAAAAATAATAATAATAGTACATAATTGTTTTAAATTTTTGAGTTTAGAGTTTTTTTCTTTTTTCTGTTTCAGGCGATCTGCTAGTTCATAGGGACAAATAAGAGGCCAATATTTTTAAGTAGGAATCTGGCTCTTATTTTTAATTTAATGAATGGAAAAAATGTGGCAAGGAATCTTATTCCCGTGTCTCTTATCTCTTTATCATCATCAATGAGAAACGTTATTCTGTTAAGTTTATAGTGTTTTTGGCATAGCTTTAAAGCTATTTTTCTGATCTTTCCAGTGTGTTGGCTGATATAATATATTCTGATACACTTTGTATACGCGATACCTCTTGCAGCGTCAGATCTATTTCCTTGCTAATTTGCTGCATTCGACGTTCGGTCTTTTAAAGTGTTTGGTGAAATCTGCCTAAGCAGTTGTTAGGAATGAGTTGTTTTGCAGCCTCATAAACAGTGTTGTTAAGTGCCAATATATCCGTATGTTTCGAAAGCCCGTCTCGAAGTGCGTTTTCCGCTTGTGCGACATTTAATATCATGTTGGTTATTGTTATTATTAGTTTTCTACAACAATATCCGACACGACGTATCTCATGGCTCCAACCCCATTGGGCGTTATGCGGAACGTCAACCGTAACAAAGACCTTACTCCATAGGTAAAATCTAATATTTAGACTAAATATAAAGTACGGTCAAATAGTTGGGACATACCCTTTACCTATGGAGCCCCATAGGTAAAGGGTAGCAATTTTTTCAATTATGATCAAAATCTCAGATTCAATCAGATTGCAAACTTCCAAAATAGCCCCTAAAATTAAGATATTACCGCCACTGTTCCAAAGCATTCCGAGTAAAAAGAAGCAGTTTTAGATTTTTTCCTTAACTTGTGTCCTAAAACCTACTTATATACCAAATATCAAGTTTCTTCTCCCTCGGAAAGAGAACCATAATTTTGATAATTCAATGAGTCAGTGAGTAGTAAATTGGGCTATTCTTAAAATCAAATATCTCAGAAACCATTTGTCATAACTTTCTTCATTTTTTTATATGTAACAAGAATACTTATGTAAATTTACGTACCAAATCTCATACCTTTATGTGGAATAATAACGAAGTTATGGTAGGTTGGAAAACACGGTAAAACGGTTCGTGTAAAATACACCTGCAGGCTTTGCTTAACTTTTACATGGATATAGCAGTTTGTTTAAGCGGTAATAATACGAAATTTTAGTTTTTTTATTGTTTAATCAACATTACCCAAAATACTTACCTAATTTTTAATTTATAACTTTGTTAGCTTGTCTATTAATTGTATTTTAAAATTTAATGATATTTATTAACAGCTATAAAATAATTTGAGTGAGTCCATGGCCAAAAGCAGTTATTAATTTACTAATTAAGTAATTGTAGGCTAAAACTGCCCAACTTAACACCATTAATATTTGCTACAGCACCCCGGGGAATAATCATGAAAAGTTCAGGTCTGTTCACTGAAATAAGATTACCGGTATTACAGTTTGATTTAACTATTATCGGTAAAGTTTCAAGTAGTATTTCTCTAATAATTTCTCATTTCAGTGTCAATAATATAGTTTAATTTTCAAGTATTTCTAAGTACCTTCTCTTGTATTAAACATTTAACCTAAGTGGTATTATGGAAATAACACCCCACAATAGTCATTGAAATTTTTATTTACATAAAAAATAAGTTTTTTGGGACTATATGTAAAGTTGAGAGGTATTTATGGTTTCAAAACATTCACTAAATTCTTTGCTAAACTGAACCTTTATTATTTTTATTATATGTGTATGATTTAGCTTTATTCGATATAAAAGGAAAATTTACAATGTTTGCAGATGATACAACTAATTTATGGAATAACAAAACTACATTCTTTATATTGTTCCGTGACACCCCGTATAAAAACACGGATCCTGGTTTTACTCCTTTTTTATTAAAAATCAGGTTCACAAACGTTTTTATGATAACAATTCAACGTAACGTAATTATGAAAAACTATTTAACCTTTAACTGTCTGTCAACTACTGCTCGGTTCAAAAGTCAAAAATAAACTGCCCGTGCGGACTTCCTTCGCGCATTTTATAGTAATGTGGAAAAGAATGGATAAGTTTGGAAAAGTCTAGAATTATCTGAAAGAATTCTTTTACAACAGGATGCAAGAAGTGTAAAATGGATGTCTCCAGCTCCCTCAGCAGCATAATCCGCAATGGCCGTCGAAAAAGGGAAATAAGGTAACCTATTTCAAATAAATTATTAACCTAAATTAAATAATTCTAACCTTCTTCAATTCTATAAACAAAACAGATATTTTTAAAGTCCTTAACAATATGATGTAAATGAACATGATATTTTAAAAATGACGATAGTACCCTCTTCCCAAATATTCAATTTCTTAAGCCACCCTGTAATTCTGATTTGGAAAACAAGCGCAAGTCAATACAGACATCTCTTTCACAAGACCTTAAAGTAATCTTGGTTTGGGACGCCAAAAATCTTGTCCAGTTTAATGCCTTCAAAACACAGTCATGTTCTGCAGAAAAAAGAATCGTTTAATCTCGCGCCTGTTACTTTTTAGAATACCCTTAACTGGCACAAGCACGTTACATTCATAGCCCTGGCAGCTTCAAAAAATCTTGGATATATTTTTCAAGCCAAAAAGTTTTTCTTTCCTTCAAATCTGTATACTCTGTATGTATCCTAGATCATAACCTCTGAAGAATATTGTTCTCAAGTCTGGGGAATGGCGTATGCTACAACATTTAGCATTCTTGACTCCATTCAGAAAGGAGCCGTTCGTCTTATTAATGATCCCACACTTACAGAAAAACTTCCTTTTTCTGTTCACCAACGAGCTGTAGGGGATTTGTCTTCCTTTTATAGGTATTTTCACGGCTTCTGCTTCGAAGGGTTGGCCAGTATAATTTCTCCTTTGGCAGCTCCCAACAGACAAACACGTAGTGCCACTTTTATGCATCCTTTTACAGTCCAAATTAAGAGGCACTGAACTTCCCACTTTGTTCGTGGCTTCATCCCTAGAGTGCCCAGACTATGGAACCTGCTACTCGCAGAAGTTTTTCCCTTTCCCTCAAATCTTCAAATATTTAAGCCTCCTGTGAATAAACTCCCTATTACCACACTTCAGACACCCACGGTACGTTAGTACTTAGGCCTTAGCCTTCGTGGACTGTCCCAAGATAAAAAAGAATTAAATCATGGTGTAACTTTAACATATTTTTGAAGGATACAATGATAAAATCCTCACCATGTACTAAATTTTTAGGAATTTATGTCAATGATAAACTGAATTTTAAAGATCACGTAGAAAAATTGTAAAGCTAAGCTGCTATTTATTAATTACGTAAGGATGATTTTGACAATTTTTGACTCCCCTACCCTCATGTAAGGGTACATAAAATTTCTAGAACCTCCCCCCCCCCTCTTCTTACGTAAGATTCAATCTCGTTTTTCTGAATAATAAAATGTGTTTAGAAAAGGATCAGTTACACTAAAACTCTCAGTTCGACGTAAATTAAAGATTTTTATTTATTTTTAGCAGATAATTTAGGTTATACTCTTTTATTGCTATCAGATATAGATTACCTTTATATTATTATTAGACAACTACCTAGTCTTTGGGATATTATTATTATAATTAAAAGTAAGTTTTTAAATAATCTTATAGTAAGCAAACATAAATCAGTTAAACAATCTATAAACGAATAACACTTTTAAAATAATGATTGACTAGTTTTAAATCAGTCTTAAAGATACTTATAAAAATTTGTGAAATGGATGTAAATCGAAGTGCACCTTATAGAATGGAGAAAACCAATTATTTTAGCATCCGAAATGGAACCAGATTTATAATAATAAATTTTGACTTGTAAAATATTATGTAAGTGATATTTCGTAGTAAGTATTTCGCGTATGTTACCCTTGGATTTGCAAGACAAAACCATACAACTTTTAGACATTTTGTTACAATATTGTAAGTAACAAACAATAAACGAAAAATTATAGTCAAAATTAAATAAATCAATAATTACTAAAATATGAAGGTTTTTATCAATCCAAAAAACTTCTGCAACCACAAAATAAAATCACACAAGGCAAAACAATCGAAATTAATACGGCGCAAACGACAATAAAACATGTTATTCGCTTTGAAGGGTTGATAAGACAACGGCACAGCGCGGGTATGGTTTCATAAATACCGCGTCGTCGCACACGAAAACGGGACTCCGGCTCTGTCAAAAGATATGTTGCCTACCGACAAACTCTGTGTAGGTATCACATTACAATATTTTGGGGAATTTTGTTACTGCGCACAGTCGAGGGGGGTCTTATGACAGTTATTTTCATAGTGGGCCGGACATTTTTTGACCGAATAGGCCATAATATTGGGCTTTCATTCAAACTTCTTTGGGTATTTTAAATAACACGTGTAGTTATCGCTTCGTTAATTGCTCCATGCAGTTACCTTATTACCACCTGCGACGTTAAAAAACGTATCGCCCATAACGTAACTGTCAAAATAGCGTTTCCGTAATTACTGCGTGAGGTTACAGCACCACCCATATCTCCCTAATAATGGAACAAAGTTTTTATATAAAATTGTTTAAAGTTTGTATAAGATTTGTATGTATAAAGTTTGTATGAAGCTTTTTTTATGAATTGTTAAAATCCATATAGTTTCATGAGACAGAGACGGCTGAAGGTCTATATACTTTTTAAAAATACCACGTGTCAACAAACCTTTTTTTCAAACACCTTTTGGGAAGGAAGAACTCTCCGTATAGTTTACCTGTAAGAAAATATTTTTTCTGGCTGAGCCCAAGAAGATCCTTAGTTTTAAAACAATATTTCCTGCAATAGTTACGGAATATACTATCAAAATTAATACAAAAATTGAAGGTAATTATCTAGAAAGTTGCCTTCACTCCGATTTTGACCAAATTTGGCATATGGGGGTTTTTGGGGCCCTGATCACGAATTTGAAAACATTTTTTTTCGGCAATGTTTCGTTTTCGAAATATTCATCATCAAACTTGAAAATCAAACTAACCCCATTTTCACTATATTTCCCCTTCTTTTTACACACAATTTATGATTTTACACTAAATTTTCACATAATATTTCATAAACACTTTTTAAAAACCATTTTTATGTTTATTTTACACCATTATTTCATTAAATTACGAATCTTCACTTTCAAACGGGGCGGCCATGTTTGATAAATAATTCCCTAGTGTATACATGGTTGCGGCGTTTGAAAGTGAAGGTTGCAATTAAATGGTAAAAAGGTATAAGATAAATATTAAAACAGGTTTTTAAAAGGTGTTTATAAAATATTGTGTGCAAATTTACTGTAAAAATCAAGAATTATGTGCAAAAAAAAGGAATAGTGTAAACGAGGTTAGTTTGATTTTCAACTTTGGTGACAAATATTTCGAAAACGAAACGTTACCGAAAAAAATGTTTTCAGATTCGTAATCAGCACCTCAAAAATCTCCCGTATACCAAATTTGGTCAAAATCGGAGTGAATGCAACTTCCTAGACAGTTACCAAATTGAATTAACGTTTATTTTAATTACACTTACCAATAATAACCAATTTGCTTATAAATATTAGACAGAAACAGACAGAACATATATATTTATTTTAAGAATTAAAAGGGTGTTTTATTCTACCTACTTTAATATAAGCTATTAATGATATATTCAAGTCAACTATAAATTAAAAGGATTATTTTATTAACAAAACATCTAAAGGAAAAGGACAGTTTAATTGAATTTGCTCTCGAGTAGTTATCTATAATTAAAATCTTTAGACGCGCAATTTTTATTTCTATTTATTCCAGTTTCCCACTTAAAAGAAAATCCATATAGGATATAGGTAATATATATTATTATCTTGTGACAAAGATAAATTACGTTTACATAAATTTGGGTTTTCTATAGTGAAAAATTTGTGCATATATGTTGTATAATACAAGGTATTTCTGAAAAATATGCGGATATTTAGGGGTTTAAATCGTTAATGAAGATTTTTTCAACTGGAATAATTTGGATCTCATCGCTGTACGGGATAAGTTAGAAAAGTAATTTTTATTTTTAATTTTAAAATAGGAGCTTCTGCTATTATATTGTGACATAACTTTTTATTAGGTTCAAGTTTTCCAAATATTTTTTTTCCTAAATTCAAAAATATAGGTAGTTTTTTCTTATACTACCTTTGTTAAGGGGAAATTACGTTTTAAACTTTTTTTTGCATTTTTTCAAATTGATTTTCTAAATGGAGAACCTTTTAAAAATATTGTGTAAAAATTTGAGAGGAATCTATCAAAACTAACGAAGATAGAGCGGTAAGTAAGGTAAGCCGATAAAACTCGCTTATGAACACATTTAACACAAAATTTTTAGTGTGTTCAAAACTTTATTATAGCGTTTTTTTTTCCACATTTTACGTTTTTAAAGTCGGTGCCCCTCATATCTTCAAAACTGTTGCACCGATCCTTTTAAAATTTTAAAAGTTTAAAAAACAAAATATTATAAATATATGTAAAATCACTTTTAAGCTTCAGTTCTTGTACATCTATCGAGTAATAAAATAATTTTTTTAAAAATAACTTTCCCGAGTTGAAGTTATTAACTGGCGCAGTCGGATCGGATTTTGCTAACGGTTTGCGCATCGTGCGTGTTTACCGGTTCGTTTCAACGATTTGTGGCAAAAAGAACTTCCAAATTATTACAAATGAGTGTGCAGGTTCTCACGACCAGGGAATAGGGAACAAGAATCGTCCCACACGTCCTATTGGTGCGAGTCCGGGGGAACAAGCATCGTCCCACGCCTCATAGATAGTCCAGGGAGGAGACATCATCGCTCATCCTATTAGAAACCGTAGTCATAGTCCAGGGAGGAGACATCATCGCTCATCCTATTGGAAACCGTAGTTATAGTCCAGGGAGGAGACATCATCGCCCATCCTATTAGAAACCGTAGTCATAGTCCAGGGAGGAGACATCATCGCTCATCCTATTGGAAACCGTAGTTATAGTCCAGCGAGGAGACATCATCGCTCATCCTATTGGAAACCCTACTTTAGGAATGAAAATTGCAACCCACGCAACATTTTTACTACTGTAAGTGCATCCTTTTAACCATTTCCTTTTATATATTTTACTATTGATTTATTGATATTTTATTTCCAATATAAGTGGTAAATTTTTCAATAAATAAAATCAGTTTATTTACGTTAATTTTAACTCATAAAATTACAAATTGTATTTAATTCTTTTTTAATAATAACTCATAAAAAATGACAAGTCAACAACAAAATCTCGCAGGGACAAATCTACCTAATTATCAACTAATAATGTATCAAGCAGATAATATTCCTTTGTTTGATGGCAATCCAAAAATTATTAATAGATTTATTAATGCTTGCGACAATTTTTATAATACACATAAGGATATTACTAACAGTACAGCACCTATTAACGTATGTTTATTTGATACTATTTTAAACAAACTCGTAGGCAGAGCGGCGGATCAAATTGCTTCTCGCATAGAATTAACAACCTGGGAACTAGTTAAAAGCGCGATTATTGCAACCTTTTCAGATCAACGATCTATAGATTGTGTAATCCAAAATATTATCAGTTTAAAACCCGAAAAAAATGAAACACCGCAACAATTTGGTCTACGTTTACAGGATTTACGCAGTTTATTATTTTCCAAAGTTAATATGACTAATGAAACCCACGATAAGAAATTATTACAAATTTCAGAATACGGTAATTTAATTTTAAAAACTTTTATTAATGGATTAAATTACCACATGCAATTGGTAGTTAGATTAAAAAATCCAACTACTCTTGACCAAGCTATGTGTTTTGCACAAGAGGAAGAAAATTTTCTATATTATAAAAATCGTAACAATATTACATCTAAAACAACAGTAAATTTTAATAACCAAAAAAGTAAAAATATGCCATAACAAACGCATTATGCAATTAATGTAAAACCAACACATTTTCCAAGTTATATACCACAATTTTCCCAAAATAATTTTATACCAAATAGACCTATAAATCCGAATTTTTTGAACCAAAATCAATTCTTAGGCTTTGGTCAATTTAGACCCACGCCTCCACATTTTAATCAAAAACCTAATAATCAAAATTTTGTACAAAGACCACAGTTTAATCCAAGACCAAATTTTACAAATTTTAACCCAAATTTAAATCAGCGAAATGCAAAATTTAGTGGTATATCACGTCAAAAACCGGAACCGATGGATACCTCTTCGGGTAATACACCAAAACCCGTAGTACAACAACCCAAACGAAATTGGATAGCGGAAGAACTCTTCAACCAATCAGTCGAACCAATTAATCAAGATACAGAACCTTCTAATTGTAATTATCAAAATTTTAAATCAAATAACCAAAATTATTATCCGGAATATGATGAATATACACTACAAGAAAAATTATGACACCTTATATTATTTTTCTTACGCAGACGAATATAACCCATACGAAAATTTTTCATGTTACGAAGATCAAAATTTACTATACGAAAATCAAAATTTTCAGGATTCTCAAATTTCAGAAAACCAAACTTAATACTTCTAAATAATTATACACAATCAGATCTACCAGTAGTTTTTATACCAGAAATAAAAGCTAAATTTTTAATAGACACTGGTAGCGGTAAAAGTTTTATTAAACCAAACTTAGCCTATAAAAATTATGCAAATTTAATCTTTTTAGAACCTTTTTCTGTTAGAACAGCGCATGCGACCTCAGTTCACAATGAAGTTGCAAATATCCCAATATTTCCATCATTTAATTGTCCAGAAAATCATAAATTTTGCCTTTTCAATTTTTCACCCAAATTCGACGGCTTACTAGGCATTGACCTTTTGACACATGTAGGCGCGAATATCGATTTAAAAAACTGTTATTAAAAATGAAAAATATTGAATTGAGGTGTCCGTTACTTTGTGATAGTTCATTTTTAACTAGTAAATGAGAACACAGTTTTTACTTTGTTTACTATCACTATATTTATACTTTGTTTTTAAGGCACTGTTGGACGAACCATGCATTTTGACTTGCTGTACGTTGTTTAAGACGTAGTTTAAAGTATAAAGTAGACTGTTCTGCTGTACTAGCAATTTTCAAATATTGAATTGAGGTGTCCGTTACTTTGTGATAGTTCATTTTTAACTAGTAAATGAGAAATGTGTTCTCATTTACTAGTTAAAAATGAAAAATACTACATTGCCTTTATACTATCAAAATAATTTACCTGCTATACATAACTTTGAAACAATCGAAATAATTTTACCCCCTTGTACAAGTCAAAAAGTAAAATTACCTGTCGATCAATCAAACGGTATAGGTATTTTAGAATACACAAATTTTGGTTGCGCAGAAATGCCAGAAGCTTTAGTAGAAGTAATTGACTCTTTTGCTACTACACTTATAACTAACTCTACCGAAAATCCTGTAAAAATAACATTATTTGAACCTTTAAAAATCGAGACTTTAAATGAAGCCGAAATTAACTTTATTAAAAAAATGGAAACCGATACCGAATTAAATGAACATATTGATTATTTACAAAAACAAAATTTAAAGAATTTACGTTTAGCGCAATAAAGAAGAATACAAAGCCATTAGAATCTTATGTTACGAGTACCGCGATATCTTTTATTGCGAAGGCAGCCCTCTAACTTTTACCAATCAAATTAAACATTCGATACCCCGAAATTCACAAAAAAGAAGTAAAATCTCAAATTGACAAAATGTTACAAAACGGGATCAATCAAAACTCAACTTCACCTTGGAGTAGTCCGATATGGATTATACCCAAAAAATTAGACGCGCCCGGAGTGCGCAAGTGGCGTATTGTCATAGATTATCGAAAAGTTAACGATAAATCGATACCCGACAAATTTCCCTTGCCAAATATTACGGATATCTTAGATAAATTAGGCAAAGCACAATATTTTTCTACTTTAGACTTGGCAACAGGATTTCATCAGATAGAAATGGACCCTAACGATATACCCAAAACAGCTTTTTCAACTGATACGGGCCATTACGAATTTAAGCGCATGCCATTTGGCCTTAGAAACGCCCCATCCACCTTTCAAAGGGTAATGAATAATGTTTTACGCGGACTTCAAAACGAAATCTGTTCTGTACACTTAGATGACATAATTATTTTTTCCACCTCACTTCAAGAACATATTGAACGATTAAAAGCAGTTTTTGAAAGACTTCGACAATCAAATTTCAAAGTTCAATTAGATAAATCAGAATTCTTACATAAGGAAGTCGCTTATCTAGGTCATAAAATTACCAGTGACGGAGTAAAACCCAATCCTGATAAAGTCACCGCAGTCAAAAACTTTCCAATACCAAAAACTCAAAAAGATATAAAATCATTTTTGGGACTTGCTGGATATTATCGCAGATTTATTAAAGACTTCGCAAAAATTACAAAACCATTAACTCTTTGTCTTAAAAGAGGAGCCAAAGTCACACATTCACCCTCCTTTATAGAATCCTTTAATCAGCTAAAAAAATTATTGATTAATGCACCTATCCTTAAATACCCAGACTTCGAAAAACCCTTTGTCCTGACTATAGACGCTTCAAATATTGCCCTTGGCGCCGTACTTTCTCAAGGTGACCCTCCAAATGACAACCCTGTAGCTTATGCTTCACGAACCCTTAATGAAACAGAAGAACGTTATTCAACGATCGAAAAAGAATTCTTAGGCATAGTTTGGGCCTGTAAATATTTTAGACCCTATCTATATGGGCGAAAATTTAAAATCTATACGGATCATCGACCCTTAGTTTGGTTATTCAACCTTAAAGAGCCAAATTCCAAACTCGTCCGTTGGCGCTTAAAATTGGAAAAATTCGATTACGAAATCTTTTACAAAAAAGGAAAACAAAATTCCAACTGTGACGCACTTAGTCGTATCCCTTTACATGCTATCGAATCCGAATCATTATTCAACGATCCAGGTGATATAAATACCGATATTGCCCAATTTTTAAACAGCAACTTTAACCCCGAATATCTTAACCCCGAACTCGTTTCAGACGCTCTAAAACAAATCGAAACTAACACCCAAGAAAAACCGAATACAAAAAAAAAATCAATATTATTTCAGACATTCAAATTCGACCACCAATAAATCAATCTCCAGAAATTGATTTTGTGTTAAATTGGTATTATGTGATATTTGTGGCCAGTGTTTAATAATACTTTTTTTTATTAGAATGTAGGGAATATTACTATATAGTGACACTACGTCCAGGCTAATTATTACATAATTTGGTGGTAACTGATAATTGTTTGTAAATTCAGAAAACACAAAACTGCCTTTAGTAAAATACATGTTGTTATTGTTATATGATATTGTTAATATGTTAGTAGCAAATTTAGACAACTTACTATTAGGTGCATTAATTGATGAGATAATTGGTCTTAGTGGCACTGCAGTTTTATGTATTTTTGGTAACCCATAAAATTTTGGGGAAGTTTGATTGTATATCGTAAGTTGTTTGGATTGCTCTGGGGTTATTTTTTTAGAGTTTTTTAAGGTGGACACTAACTTATTTGCTTTTTGTTGATAAGTGGATGTTGGATCCCTGTTTAAAAGTTTGTAATAGGTGTTATCTGACAAAATTTCTAGTGATTTAGCTATATATTGTTCTTTTTTCATAATTACTGTTACGTTACCTTTGTCGGCTTTAGTAACAATTAAGTTTGAATGTGTTTTAAAAAATATTTTTGTTTTAAAAAATAAACTACGTAAATAATTGTTATGGGCCGGTTTATTTATAAAATTAGTAATGACATTAGTTACTTGAGCCCTTAAGACATTTCTGTTGTTTTCTGGATACATGAAAATTATGTTCTCTATATCGGCTAAGAATGTTTTTAATCAATATCCAATCATAACATAGATTTTGCTAATGCAAAGGTACTTAATACAGAAAAGAACAAAAACAAAAGACAGTTTTTAGAAATAGTGGAGATTTTCCTGGATAGTTGTTGCATGAATAAAAGAAAAGATATTGACGATCTGAGCATAATTTATTCTAGCCTCTTAGAAAACTTAAAACAAAACGATAATTAATTTAGTGAAAAAAAATTTTTTTTCGTATCCATCCTTATTTTTATAATAATTGTATAATAAAATATAAAGAAAGAAAAAATCCTAAATAATTTTTAAAAGAATTTTCTGTAAAATTTCCGACATTCACACTGTATACATATTTTTTCGACGAAATAACAAAAAAAGAAAAAAACCCTACAAAGGAATGTTGTCCTGATAATACCACTACTGCTATTGATTTCGATATGTATTAACTTAACAGTATTTTTCAAGATGTTCTAGAAAACACTAAAATGTATAAATGTTAAAAAAATTTAAATTCAAAAATTATGAGCACTAGGATGTAAAACAATAAATTGATTATGTTTCTTATAATGACTCTAGCCTTAAGAAAACTCACTTTGTACGTAAGTTTTATTATTAAATATTACCGTTTTAAAACAATAAGTTGCATTTGTAGATTAATTTTTTGATTGTAAAAGATTTTTTCTTTATATTGTAGCCTTGAAAAAGGAAAAAATAAATTTCCGAAAGCTCGGCGTTTAGTAAAAAAAGAGTTTTACTTCAGCCCTAGACCGAATCCCCAAGAATTTGGAATCTTTGTATTCAACTAGTCTAAGACTACCCTTCCACTTTTTTATATATATATATATATATATATATATATATATATATATATATATATATATATATATATATATATATATATATATATATATATATATATATATATATATATATATATATATATATATATATATATATATATATATATATATATAAATTCGTCCTCCCAGCGTCGTGACATCTTTCTTCAAAATTTTTACATATCTTGTGACATCCGCTAACGATGTGACATCCAATTTTGGATGTCACACCGTTTTTCAACGGTTTTGAGCGTAACTTGACCAGTAGATGAGAGGGGTACCTAGTTTAGAAGGATGTCACAAAGACTGGAGTTTATAAAAAAAAAAAACAGGCAACATCCATAAAAAACATTTCGTGTAGTATATTCTGTGTATACTTATTACATACACCCACAACTTCGTGACATCCTTTTTCCTTGCTATATATTTTTAATTTGATATGTATTACTTTGTAACATCCGGCAAAAACCGGAAAAATTGGCAACAACGCATTACGCCACTATTTTGTAAAAAGTTATAAATAGATTAGCGTCTGCATTATTTAGGGCTAGAACCAGTGTTACTAACTGGCGCATAATTATGCCAATAGCGCGTAATCTGACATACCGGATAATAATTTTCGCATTCCAAATAAAGTCGCATAATTTCGCATATCTTGACAAAAATCTCATAAATAAATAATAATTGTCAACTGTTTACAAAAATTATTTTTTGTTGACTTTTTTACCAACAAACGGCAATCGGCTGACCGACTACCGACTACACCCAATTGAACCCTATTTTATAATTGGATTTTGGACAGATCACAGATCTGACAACCGACATTCTTTCAATATCTTTCTCTTTTTGAATTCTAATTCTAATCATTTAGCTAGGGACCGTATGTCGTATATAAGTATGAGGTATATTTATATATTACGTTTATGTGATTTCCCTGTTTTCAGTTCTGTTCCTGCTGTTCCCATACTCCTTATTTTTTTTTCGTGTTTTTTGATTTCCATGCTTTGTTAGTATACTATCGACTGGGGCTACGATTTTAAATAACTAAAATTTTGGATCCAAAAATAGCAGAAAGTTATGAGACCAAATCTTTAAAAATAATCCTGACAGATATACTGGTTTAAAGGAACATGTTGATATTCAGGAGTTAGACAATAAATAGAGAAGGCAAGCTTTTTTAAAGTATAAAGAACTTCAATTAAATTGTAAGAAGCCTAAGCAGTATTGGTCGAACATTTTTAAATTGTGAAACAATGCAAATAATTTTTTGTTTTTCATTAGAAAAGAGATTAATCATACCATGTTATATCAGATGACAATGGAATTACTGTTCACGGCGTCATTGTAAAATCGGTTAATATAGCAAAACGAAATTTGGATTATTAAAAGGGTTGGGTATAGTGAACATTCACACCATGAAACAATTGAATGTTTCCGGATTCACCGAAAATAATAAAAACTTTGTCTTTTCAAATGGAATCCTTTGTATATTTTCTTTTTTTGACTCTGATTAATTCTGAACAACTTTTATGTAACATACCCTAACTAGTACTTTTTGAGAAATTTTCTCTCAAAAATATATTGAAATTCATATTTGTTGTTATCTTGCAGAAAAACGAAGCAGCCTACGACAAAAGTAACTACGGTTGTTTGCTTCGTATTCATAGCGCTATCGATTGAAATGTTTAAAAAATGTGACAATAAATATTTATGAAATTTGGTTTTATCCAGAAGTATGGATTTTTCCAGTTTTGGAAAATGTCTAGTAGGATCGGTTATTAGTACCCCTGGTTAGCCTATTAGAAACAAAGATGAGAGATGGAAGCCGTCTAGCACTAAGTCGAGCCGTTTAGGCTCTACACCGTTTTAAAATACACAAAACTTTACACATAGAGGATCATTTCTTAAAAATAGTTGAGAATTGAGAATTGTGATATAGTGCATTATACAAAAGCTGTTCAAAATTTTACAAAGAATCCAAAATTTAAACATGTAGAGGATATTCCGTTAAGAAAAAAACTTTAATCGTGACATATTTTCTTTTTAGTTCAAATGTTTTCTATAAACAATGTTCAAACATTTAACAAAAAAAATATATCGGTTAGCTATTTTGGAAATACAGGGAAGACAAAAATAAGCTCCTGTACAGTCCTCGTTGGAACATTCAGTACAGAATCATTGTTTATATTTACGGGGCCTCTGCACGAATTAATTTAAGTGATATGAAAAAACTTTTACCACAATTCTTTCCGTTTATCTTTAACAGGTGTTAAAAGTGCAGTTGCGCATCGCAAAATCGTAAAATTTGAAAATATTACTTTTAATGTAATGGTACTCCTGTATATCGTAGCATAGTTGAAATCTTATTTGCTTCCTCTTATGAAAAATGTGCAATAAGTCTATATTTGTCCAGTTGTTTTTAAATTATTTTAGTTTAAAGTCGGAGAGATCCACAATTGCAATAATTAAGGTGGGTATGTCTCACAACTTTTGAGACTCGATATTTCAAAAACGGCTGAACAAAAAAAAAAAAAAAAAATATATATATATATATATATATATATATATATATATATATATATATATATATATATATATATACAGGGTCCTACAGCACCTCCTTCTTATGTAGCTCATTTATTATTTGCTGAAAAACTTTCATATTTTGCAGACGTTACCTTTAACACACGGTGCATTTCAGGAAAATAATTTTGGTTATACAGGGTGTCACAAAAAAGTGTGACGTCACGATGGTGCATTTTTTTAAATGGAACACTGTATATCTTTTTGTATATTTGGGTACCTCCTGTGGTTATTTATATTCCTCCAAAATTTTGTCAACATCGGTTCAGTAATTTCAGAGAAAAAAATAAAATATAAAAAAAACTGTTTTGCACCATTGAATTTAAAAATAAATAAAAATACCAATAGTGCTTGATTAATAAAATTAAACAAGGAACTTATTAAGTAACGTAATATTAGTCGCTTAGGTCATGTTTGGTTAATTCGAACTGTACAGGGTGTCCAAAATTTAGTGTCAAACTCTTTAAACTTGAAAGCACTTTATTTTTCTTATTTTAAATATGAGCCCCTGTATATTTTTAGGTCATTAGATGCGGAATTAAAAAACAAACATTTTTCTAATTATAACCCTATCGAAATTCCTAACACATTTAAAGTTATTCGTTGAAAACTCATTTTGGCATGTATTTTAATAGTAATACCATTGAATAAAAATGATAGGTGGCTATGAAAAACAATTTATTGACATTAGAGTTTCCTAATGACGTTAATTATTACCTAGAAATTAGTTTAATTTACCTTAATCTTAGCCAAAAGTATTAAAAATTAAAAATAAATAATTATTTAACATTTAAAGGTTTTTCTTAAATTAATTTAATTCAATTCATAAATAATAATAATTTACTCGAATCTTTATAATACGTGAAAATAAGATTGTGTGTGTTAAATAAACTCCAATGTCAATTAATTGTTTTTCATAGCCACCTCACTTTTATTCAATGGTATTACTATTAAAATAGATGCCAAAATGAGTTTTCAACGAATAACTTTTAATATGTTAGGAATTTCGATAGGGTTATAATTAGAAAAATGTTTCTATTTTAATTCTGCATCTAACGACCTAAAAATATACAGGGTCTCATATTTAAAATAAGAAAAATAAAGTGCTTTCAAATTTGAAGAGTTTGACACTAAATTTTGGACACCCTGTACGTTCGAATAACAAACATGACTAAGCGACTGATATTACGTTACTAATAGTTCCTTGATTAATTCTAATAATCAAGCACTACTGTATTTTTATTCATTTTTAAATTCAATGGTGCAAAACAGTTTTTTTATATTTTATTTTTTCTCTGAATTACTGAACCGATGTTGACAAATTTAGAGAAAATAGATGACTACAAGAGGTCCCTAAATATACAAAAAAATACAGTGTTCCATTTAAAAAATGCACCATCGTGACGTCACACTTTTTTGTGACACCTGTATAACAAAATTATTTTCTGAAAGCTACCGTGGTAAGAGTACAAAAATGCGAGCACTGCAAAATATGAAAATTTTACATTAAGTAATAAATGAGCTATATAAAGACGGAGTAGGACTAATATATATATATATATATATATATATATATATATATATATATATATATATATATATATATATATATATATATATATATATATATATATATATATATATATATATATATATATATATATATATATATATATATATATATACAGGGTGTCATTGAAATGGTGTAAAAAAATTGGGGGGTGATAGTACTCCTAAAAATAGTAAAAAAGTTCCTATAAGTATAGGGCGGAAAATGCATATTAAGGGAGTTAGGGGCACTGAAAGGGTGAATTTAAAAAACGGTTTTTTTGAAATTATAGGCTTAAAAACGAGATAAGATTTCGAAAAAAAATCCTCTGCCATAAATTTTGACTCTAAATCAAATGGTGATACTGAAAAATTATTTGGAAAATCGGAAAGGGTAGTTTTTGCAAGGGTAGGGGGTTGTTTCGTGAATAACTTTTTTAAGGATATTTTTTTCGCAACGTGGGTTCATTTTTTGAAAACTACATACTTTTTCCTACCAAAAAGGTACTCTTGTTGCACATCGCCCAGAGCGATGGTTTTCGAAAATTGAAGGCAAGAGTTTGCTCTGATGGGTTGCTTCTTATTGCTTTAAAAAACGAAATAAACCAAATACTAAAATTCCTTATTTAATGCATATTTATTTGATTCATTGAAGGTATGCGGTCTTATCACTTTATTTATTTCGCATGTACGCAAAAAACATGTT
>JAHBCN010008594.1:0-38402 GCA_019359885.1 Listronotus oregonensis | reverse complement strand
TTTTTTTTTTTCTTTAATTTAAACCAAAACCCAAAAAAAAAAATCTCGAAATATATATATATAATATATATATATAAAATATATATATATATATATATATATATATATATATATATATATATATATATATATATATATATATATATATATATATATATATATAATATATATATATATATATATATATATATATATATATATATATATATATATATATATATATATATATATATATATATATATATATATATAAATATATATTGTACAATTTTCTTTTTGTAACGCGGCGGCAAGTTTATTGTTCGTATTTTGGGACTTGATCTGCCAAGTTTGTATTTACGTTTTTATGGATGCGTAAAGCGTAAAAACATCTAAAAGTAAAATTCAAATAATATACCGTTTTGGGTTAAAAATTTATGTATTTAGGTAGTTGGAAGCTGCTATATGAAAATTTACCTACCAGAAGTATATTTTTTTTTTGGTGTCACTTAATCAATTGCATTGTTTTACTTGTGTTACAAATTGTTAATGATCTATCTACAAGGGTTCTTACGATGACGTGTTTTGATCTGTTTAAGTAATTTTATGAGCAGATTAGATTTTGTCCTGTGCAAGTTTGTTTTCGAAACACCGAGGTCTAGCAGAATGATTGCATCAAACTAACCTGCTTTTTGACATTTTATATAGCATTTTTCAAATTTGCCACCATAAAGGCCCCCACAGACCTCGTTCTTTTTAAGCAGTTTTAATCGTGGCGACCAAAAGCGTCCATTAACATTGCTAGTTTATGGGCGAATACCGAACATAACAATAAATTTCTGGCAGCGCTTGAAATCTTAATCGTCGATTCGTCCGTCTTTATTTAAAAACGAAGTATGTGGTACAGAACATTTTTAATCGTCATTCTTGTGACAAATAAACACGCTTCATTTATGTTTTTTGGTCTGCAGTCGTACGCAGCTTATGGCGATTAAGGCGATTTAAAATTAAATTAAGTGCTTTCGGCGATTAAGACGGTTTAAAATTAAATTAGGTGTAGGGAAATAAAAGTTTTAGTCGTCCGACTGAGCAGTTTTAATCAACGATTAAGAAGGATAAAAAAACGATAGTCTGTGGGGCCCTTAATAGTAGACATGTAGCAAGTGTCAAATGTTATTTGACATGCACAACTGATCACCAGAAATAGTTTATTAAGAATAAAGGACGGTAAGTGTTTCTTACTGGTTGAGGATGTGTTTGTATATTGAAGATTCCGCGGAGAATAAAATTCAGGTCTCGAAGCGGACCCTTTATAAAAAATCTATTGCGGTCGAAGAAGTCATCAGAACTAGAGAATGTGTAATGTCTAAAGAGACCGAAAAAGATAATATATTGGACAGGAACCTTCGGGCCCAGTTACATTCAATAACTGATTCAATTGTAAAATCATTTTGAATGAAATTTGATTTATAAATAGATCCATATTCCTGTTTCTGATGTTTACAAATTTTTGATAGGTAAGTGACTTTTTACCGATCAGAAGTCGGTAAATATTCACTAATCGATCAATAATTTGTAAACACTACTTACAAATGACATATTCTAACCAGTAAAGTTGCAATATTACCAGAGCTTGCAAAACCTTTTCTAAAATATCCCCTAACAAAAAAACCATCAGGTTTGTTTTAATCTTTATTGACCACACTGTATACTATCTCATTTTAATTAATCCTCAAACGATTCAATTAGGGTTGGTATCGCTGTACCTCTATCTAGGTGCGTACATTAAACTTTAAACACCACCACGGCCTATATACAGCGACAAAGTTATTACATGCATGTATATTCCTACGTTATTATCTACGGTTTCCCCACGGTACGCTCGTAAATCATTTACCCCCTTTAGCATACAGCCGCGTCTATTAAGTGCGACAGAAATGGCGGCGCGGCGGTGGAGGCGGCGGCATCATAATTTACAGGTGTATAATGCGAAACACGGATAAGCCTGGAATCGCGATCAACGATCCGCTCAGCTCAACATATTGCCATTGAGACTAAATGGCTGTTAAGTCATTATTAGCTTTCGGCAAGCATTACTATTTTAGAAAGTGTGATTAAAAAAATGGAGCTATTTATTTTGTTTGTCTTAGTTTTTTAAAATAAAGATAACTGAAAGAAAAGGGATCAGGTATGAAGCATAAATTTCTCCCATCCTCGTCCCCATAATATATACCTTTATTTAATAATTTATTTTAATTTTTACTTAAAATACTTCACCAATCTTTTTTATAAACTTGCCTTCTTGTGGTTAAACTCCTGGTTAGTGACGGATAATTAACTCAACAATTCATTTGTTTCAGCAATTTTTCTTTGCTTTTTAATTTTATTTATACTTATAGAACATTTAATTATCTCTTAGCAAAGCTATCTAACAAATATCAAACATAAGAATAAGATTATCTCTGACTGACAAACAGAAGTGATTTAATTTTGTACTTTAATTATTATTTTTTTAATCAATACAGTTTTCTATAAAAAAAAAATATTATTGCTTCATACCTTATTTCGAAGTAGTTCTTTTAATCTAATTTAATTTTTAAGTACCAAACAAAGATTCTTTAATTTACAGTTTTGCTATAAAATAAATATTTTTATTTTTACTTTTTACCTTTCTCTGTGGAAAAATAGTTAAACTATTTAAAATATATTCAACAAAAAAGTTTCAAAATTAAAAAAAAAATCAGTTTATAAGTCATTAAGAAATTTCAGTTTTTTTACACAATTTTTGTTTATATCTTCGTTACTATTTTAATTATCAAAACCGTTTATATAGGCTTTTGTATAGTCGCCCAAACTACAGCAAGAGACTCTTTTTCGATTGTTGAATATTTTTTAATCACGTTAAAAACGTGTCCTTAAAAAAGGACTGCCTTTTAAAAAAAGTAATTGACCGTCCATTTATGCAATTTAAAATAAAAATAAAAAAAATGATGAATTTAATAAAAAGAAAACAAAAAAATATATATATATTTACCAATTTAAATTAAACTAATTAAAATATGCGAAGAATTTTAATCGTTTCTACTTTATAATAATATAACGCAAATGGACAGACAAGTAAATTTCAATTTACACTTATACTTATGATGAATCAAACTAACCAGAATTACCCAGAACATTTTCTGGTTTAGGTTCATTCACACGAACCTGGTGATTCAAAGAAATTAATACTATATCCTTACATTTAAAACACCTTCGTCTTATGTCTTAAGAAAACAATTTTCGATTGTGCTTTTTAAATTTAAATGATAGCATTAAAGGTATTTTACCAGCCAACTATAAATTTCTTTAAATTTAGCAGAACTACGTATCTTAGTTTATTTTTTTTTGGAATTTAACGTACTACCAAAAAAATATCACCCAGCTATTATTTTTTTATAGGTTCACCAAAATAAAATGTGGTCCTGATGACTTACGTGAAAATATTTTACTACACCAGTTAAGGGTTAAAATTATTTTTTAGTGTTTATATTTAATTTGGAACGAATTATTTTAATTTAATTAAATGTTCAACTCTCTTCTTAACCATTATTGGGTAATAAAACTCAACAAAGTCTTAAGCAAGAGGAAAACTGTATCTCGTCTCAACGAGACGAGACGGAAAACGAGAATCTCTCATTTCAGAGGCATCAATAATAAACAGAAAGCGTATAGAAAACCCAAATGAAGGGAAGAAGGTATATTACCAAATAATATAATTTATATTTTAATGAAATGAATATTAAGCTCAAAGCTTAATACTACGCGTTGGAAAATAATCCCCAAAAACCTTATACCAAATATTTACCCGAACATGCCGAAATAAAAGCAAAAAACAAAATCCCCAGCCATACTAAATTATTAAATGCCGCCACCTGTTCACAAAACGGTATTTATAAAGTAATTTTCTTTTTGTATTGCATTCATAATTTTCCGACTTCCCATTACTCGCTTGCTTCGTCGAATGCTTATCAGACTTTGTGCAAAGTATAGATACCAAACTTATTAAAGTTTATTTGCAATTCCTTGAAACAATAAACAAAGGTATACAAAGAAATTGTAATTCTAACTATAAATTATTATTATTTTTTATAACTAGTCAGTTTTAAAAGCTCTGTCAGCTTTTAATTAAAATTTGCTTCCATTTAAACCTAAAACACTAGAAAAAAATGCTAGAAGAAAGAAACCCCTTCTGTTGGTTTTATTATTAAAAATACTGTTTTTCTGTGTAATAGTTTATATTTCTAAATTCTACCAATAAATAATAAAATAAATCTGCAAAACATAAATTGGTCTAAATTTCATGCAAAACAAATTAATATTAGACCAAGTACGCAGTACCTATTTAAGCTTTACATTTTAATGAGAACTGGTATTCGGACTTAAATTCCTCTTGGTTTTAATTCACGGATTTGTAAATGAGCCACGTTTTGTTTTAGTTGTAACTTATTTATTTACCTGTTCTTCCGCAAAACGCTGCAAATGTTTTCACTACTTCCTATTTTCCGGTCTTTATTCTAAAATGCATTAGCGCAACGTGGCTGCTCTAAATGGAGTCTGTTAAATGTTTACAACTTGATGCTTTGCGACGAGATAAGTGGACAGATTTAAGCTCTTGTTAGAAAAGAAAAACTTATACGGGGTTTTCAGTAATAGATGCCTAATATACGTTGTTATTAATAAGATATTACACCTTTGTTTCGATACAGTATAGTATTTCCGGAAATATACTAAGTGACATAGAAAGTGCAACAACGAGTAGGAGTGCTGTAATTTTAAGCATTTTTTTATAATTTTTAGGTCTACTGATAAATAAAAAGTAATTAAACCCTGTCTTGTAATAGTATATTACATACCGAGAGTGGTAAGAAGCCCATTACACACGATTTCGAAAATTGGTACAAGGTAGGGTACCGAATAAAGATGTGTAAGGGCACCCCAGTTTGTGTATACTTTTTCTACGACTTTATGCTTAGTTTTTTTATAAATAAAAGAGAAGATTATGTAAACTTTAAGTAACAACACAAATAATAATACAAACATTTGCGTTGTCAAGGCGATGCTATTTGTTTCAAGCTAGCTTTACGTAAAATCTATTGAGTTTTCGATTTTGGGGGCTCGCGGCTAATGCGTTATAGGAACTGTTACGAATATATATTACGAACTGCCCTTCACGTTTGGCTCTTACAGTATAGTGTTTGCAATTAGAGATTTACTGATAAAATAGACGGTGTGTAATTAGGTTCTTACTAATATAGGAGTAGAAAAAGTAATTTTATTAATTTTGGGAAAAAAAAAACACTTTTTAACAACAACTAAACAACAATATGACAGTTTTTTCAAATAATAGATTTACTCATTTTTTCCCAGACCTACTATTGATATGTTACAAATTCACACTGTATTTGCTGTTAGTCAGTAACTCAATTTTTTTCAGTCTTTTTTGCCTGATTATTTAAAAATTGTACCTACTCCAACAAAAAAAAGGTATATAATTTTTTTTGTAGAGAACTTTAAATTCTATTAAACGGTAACTAAAAAATAATGACACGGCACCACGAGACACAAGTTAAGTAACTTGATCAGGAGGCATATCTTCATTATTATTATCAACACCTTTAAAATTGCATTCAGCATCAATACCTTATTCTTCATGGCACTATAAATTAATTCTTTAACAGAATAGGAAATAAATCAATCAATTACGACTTTTTATTTTCCCTAACAAGTTTTGCAGCTCTGCAATGCTAATGTTACTATAAATGCTGAAACTTCGCTTTGTGGCTGCCATCATCAAAATTATTAATGCTACTTGTAATAAGTAAGATGTTGAACAAAGACCTTTCCACCAGGATACTGAGTTGTCTAAAATACTATTCCATAACAAATCGGTTGAGGCAAAACAGACGCAATGGAGCAAAGAAAATATATGCTTTACTGCACTGTGCAAAAAAAAAATGACAAGCGGTTCTGCATAACAACAGACAGCCAAGTATCACTAGAGGCACTTGTAAAGCCCAAGGTAACGTCCAAGGTGACATGGGAATGCCAAAAAACACCAGAAGTCCTGGGAAAAGGCAACAGGGTACCCTCCCGTGGGCCAAATTGAAAATAGAAGGAAGAAAAAAGGGAAAAAGGTAAAAACAGGATCATTCACACCATACTTTGAACCAGAACCTGCCCTTAGAGTGAAACCACACCACAAGGGCAAACCGGGGAATGGATCCGAAACAAACACGAGGAATACTGGGAGATCCTCAGTAGAATAATACATGGAAAAAGCCTCAGAATGGGCATATCCAAAAGAACGAAGGAAGAACTACTCAGACAAGGCATGATAACCCAAGAAGATACCTACACAAGATAGGTTTATATAATGGGGACCCAAGTTGTAGAATGTGCGACGGAGAGGGAAGAAAGCCTACCATATATATAGAAGCGTTAAATCACTAAAGGACAAGCATTATTTGGGCAATTGAAAATAAGCCCACAGTATTATATCAACCAATCGGTTTTGGGGTTATACAGACTTGTAGAAGGAACAATACTAATGGGAGGATTGGTATAAAAGGTAATGAAAGATTAGGCACAAAAAACCCAAGAGGCTGTGCTCCGGTAACAAATCAGGACGGCTCCCAGGGAAGAAGAAGAAGAACACGCAATGGTCAATAGGCCTTTTCATCATGTGACAAGCGCAAGCGCAGTCGCCATGTTGAAATAGCGGCAATTCAAAAGTTTCGTACTGTTTTGATCGACAATGGCTGGGAATGCAGTATTATCTCCTCACTTAAATCATTTACTGGAAAAAATCGTTGATGGTGCTTCACTGATTTATAATTCAGTTGAAGCCCATACTTGTACGTAATTAAAAAGGTTGCTTAAATGTCATGGACGTCTTTAAAAAGGAAAAAGAAGTGAGCTGATTGAGAGGTTAGGCATCATTACTTCTTTACTATACAAAAAGTATAGTCTATAATTTTATTCTAATTAGACCTACACCATATATACAATTGTTCTATTGATTAAATTGTATTGTATTTAAATGATTTATAGTGTGTATCACTCTTACATACTTCATAACAACATCGCTTCTTCGTTCCTTTTCTTACTGATATCATTATAGTAATCGATTAAAAAAACCTATTTGCTAATTAAGGCACTGTTTTCTTTATTTTCGTATTTCTTTTCTTCAATAACTATACTTTCTTTAGTATTTTTTTATTTTAATTATGTGTTTACAGGCCCTTAACATGCTTGTTTACAAAAAACAGTATGAAAAAAATGGCTGATACTGACGCATGCGCACAAAAAAAATTGTGATGAAAAGGCCTATAAACAACAATCAGTAAGTCCTTGAGGTTGAGACTTTTATTATTGGTAATTGTAATAACATACGTACTTTTTCGGAAATTATTTTGTGATGTTTCAACTGGACAAAACCTTAAGAAATGTATATAAGCCTTTCGTTAAATGGTTTAAAATGTACTCTATTTTTTTTAAATATTTCCGAGACATAATATCTCAAAAAAAAAAAAAAACCTCATTACTGAACACCAATGCTTTTAAAATTTAATAAAAGTTTTGGTGTTACAATAAAAAAATAATACTTGGAACAATGATCGCCGCCACTGAATTTTAAATGCTAAAACGTTTCTTCTCAACTGAAATATATCCGGTTTTAAGAGTTACAGACGTGGCATAAAGTATTGCATCATTTGGATGCTGACGCAGCATTCAAGGAGCAGATTTACTCGAAACAGCAAATTTAAATAAATTGTGTTTCATTGAAGGAAAATCTAAACTATGCTAAGCTAAATTTGGATTTCAGTTTTGTAAATGTCAGCTTTTGTTCAGATGGGATACGCGCGCTTACATTTTGCCGTTGATAGTGTCGGAAAAAATGATTTACCGTCTTTTAATGCAGGTTTGTCAGGATTTTTATCATTCTGGTTTAGTTTTGCTTTTGGATTGTGAATAATATTTACATCATTTACATTGTTAAAAATTGGATTAAAATAAACGATGTTTCCTTGAAGGTGTTAGACAATGTAGTGGTTTTCAATAACCTAAATCTTGGACTTCCATTGTCTTTATTTGTTAATTTACCAACGTTTGGTTAGTGATTACTCCAACCGTTTTCGTATAACAAAAACATTCTTAAAAGCTACGACTTATATACTATCCCTTGTTCACCGAAGCTTGACCTACTTTTCACGGTTCAGCCGGCTGCCAGATGTTCGAAATACGATGCAGGCTTGCTAAATACATTTTTTTTTAAAATTTTACGCTTCTTTGAATTTTTTTTTTCTTCCAGTGGGTTTCATAAATAGTTTTGCTTAACCATTTATGCGGTGTTATTTTGACCAAGCGTGTTCGGCAATCGAGTTAAAGAACACAAAAACCATACGGAACGAGGCGAAACGTCGAAGTGGGGATTGCCGAACACGTTTGGGTCAAACCACCGCATACAATGGTGAAGAAAAACTATTTATAAAGAAACCCACTGGAAGAAAAGAAAATTCAAAAAAAACTGTAATAATTTTAAACAAAAAAAAATTATTTAGAAGCCTAGCATCGATATTTCAGCATCTGGCAGCGTTTGTGAAAATGAAAAGTTATAACTGAAGATATAAGTCGTAGCTTTAAAGAATTTTTGGACAAAAAACGGTTAAGACATCAACCAATTTTAACAAAAATAAAGACAATGGAAGCCCAAAATTCTAATGTTATTAAAATAAACAATGTTTATTGTTAAAAATACATTACATATTACAATACGTACTTAAATATCCATACTAAATTTATAGGATGAACGTTTTTTTTGTCTGTTGCAATATGATTATCAAAAATCAGTCAAAGCGTTATAATCTTTGTCGTTTCTTTTAAATTTAAAATAAGTCAACGGCCGTTTAATATTTTATTATACCTAATTGTTTAAATAGTTTCCATTACATAAAAACTTTACAATTTCAATCCAGACAAATAGATGGGGCTGCCCTACCCCTAAAGTATGGTTGGTTGCATTACGTTGTATAGGTAATTGTTTAATTAAAATTGGTAAAAAATATATTTTTTTAATAATCGAAATTTATAATTGTATATTTTTTAAATTTGTTACAAATAAAATATTTAAATTTTGGCAATACTTTAATGTAAATTAAAAAATAATTCCTCGGTTAAATTGGGTAGAGTTATGATTTAGGCGGTATTTTTACTTTTTAAGATTTGCTTTTAAAAACCGTAATAGTAGGGTAATAACTTTAGTAAAAAAAAATGCTATTAGCTGTACTATGTGGTAATAAGTCATCATGACGAACACTGATAAATAAAGCCACTATGTTTTTTACAACTAAAATAGTCTTCAGTTAAACTTTGACAGTTGATATTAAAATAATTTATTGTATATGTTTTATTTTTAAAACAATCGATAATTTAGTGATAGTACTTTAAAATACACTCATGAACAAAAATATCAAATAATCTTAAAATTTGCCATAAGACGCAATGCTAATTGTCTGTATATATATATATATATATATATATATATATATATATATATATATATATATATATATATATATATATATATATATATATATATATATATATATATATATATATATATATATATATATATATATATATGTTTTGTCGTAGGTTCTCACGGTAAAACATGGTAACGTTTTTCTTTCGGTAACTCGTGTACTGTTGTCCTGAAAAGGACAGGTTTCTGTTGACGTTTCGTGAGATCACACTCATCTTCTTCTCGAAAATTTCTCGGACGGTAGTCAAAATGAATGTTCACTTTTGACGTACACTACCGAAGAAAAACGTTACCAAAATATATATATATATATATATATATATATATATATATATATATATATATATATATATATATATATATATATATATATATTACCACCTAGAAGGTATCAAAAAAGGTGAGTAAAATGTAAAGTGTTAAGAGGGGACAATCTCACAGTTTTGTATTATTGAAACATTTCTTGTGTTACGGACAAACCTCACAAAGTGTAGAAAATTTTAAGAAAAGGAATGCAATGGTAATTAAATGGCAGTTATTGATTTAATAATGGGTAGCACTTTGTGGGGTTTATCAGTAATCCATCAAATGTTGTAATGATACACGACTATGAGATTGTTCTTTTTTAACACTTTACATTTTACTTACCTCGTTTGATGGTTTCTAAGTGGTAACATAAATATTTTTGGTACAGACAATTAGCTTTGCGTCTTATGGCAAATTTTAAGATTTTTTAAAAAATTTTTGTTTATAAGTATGTAATAAATTATATTTTTAAATATGTTTATTATAGTGAGTCCTTTGTATATGGTGTATTTTGATTTAATAACAGCAGAGGTTATATAAGCCACAAAATAATGATAGTTAAAAATCAAATAAGCGCCTAACTGAAAACTTTTATGGGTAATGGTTTTCCTACACAATCCTTTTCGATTAATGATTTCGGGATGCAAAATATTCTGTAAGAAAAATGCTTTTTAAAGAAGAAGATTACATTTAAAAATGTGTGTTGCTTATTTTTTAAAAGTAAATATTTTTTTAGGGTAAAGATATTTGTTTAAATGAAGCATCTTACTCCTATAGGTGGTAAACACTAAAGCAACCGATACTTAACCACGCAAAAGGAAGCTCTAATTGCATAAGATGTGAGGTTACACAAGTGTTAAATAATGTTAAGAGCAAACTTATGCGGAAAAGGATGTAATTTAACTAAATTATATATTCTCTACTAGAAGGGGTTTATCATATTTTCCTTTAGGTTTCAAGTATCATTACTTATAAATATATGACGTCCGTTTTGTTATTTTTGTTTAGGGAAAAAGTTACCTTTATGTAGGGTAAAATTAATCAATTGAAATAATTTTTTTAAGGCGATTAAATATTTGGATTAATAATTAATTTTAATACCTTTTTGTTACATTGTTAAAGTGTAAAAAACATGTAATTTTTTTGTACAAAATGGCGGCCCTGCAAATTATTTCTTCAAGCGTCTGCTCCGAGGCATCGAAAACTGCTCCAGCTAACAAATGTCACCTTTTTATTTTAAATTAAAAGGTTTTTTTTTGGGTTCGAATCCCGCATTATATATTGGACTATTTCATAGTTTGTCACCTCACAGAAGGCAATGGCAAACCACTGTGTAGTATTTCTGCCTAGTAAACCCTTTCACATGTGCTTGGGAAGGCATGTTAAGCCGGTGGTCCCCATATCTGTGTCTAGTTCGTACGCAACACAGATATGTGCAAGAGGGCGCCTACGCTTTGAATAGAGTACGGCACAGCAAGGAGGCAGTCGTCTGCATCATTTAAAAATATGCACATTCCTCTTTGGTAGAACGTAGCGTGTATGGCTGGCTTAAGCTAAATATTAATTTTTTTAATTATACTTTTAAAAAAGGTTTGACGGTATTAACGCAATGAAATATACTATAACCGGTAACTTAAGATTATAAAAAAAATACAGACTAATCTTGGCAAACGCAGCGCCAAGGGAAAATTTTCCCTTAATAACCTTCCATACGTGAAATAAGTTATAATTACATTTTAGCACAACCACAATTTATAAATGCGGGGAAATGAGCTCGTGGAGCCATGAGCGTAGCGGGAGTTTGCGAAATTTACGGAGCGCAACGTTTATTTATGTGTACACGGATTACATTGAAAAGATTTAGGGATGTGCGTATGGAACAAATATAACAAAATTTTGGCTCTTTTATGTAAAAAATCAGTAAATAATTAAATCTTTTAACATGTCTTCTGGCTCTTTTTAACTGACATAAAAAGGGAGGTATTAATTCGACAAATGTATATGTAACATTATTAGAATTGCATTATATTCACATATTATAAATCTATAGGTGACTTCCCAAAAAATATACAAAAATATATATGTTTTTAAATGTTTGTATGTATGAATGTTTCTCCAAAACTGTTATTTGGGTTGTAAAAGTTAGTTGCAAAATTTTTAGAAAAGTTAAAAAAAAAAGAGACAACAGACGTTTACTCAAATAACTACTACATTAACATAAAACTTAAGAAAATTTGCTTATTATAGAAATAATAAATATGAATTACACCATGTGCCATGCAACACGACGAGACGGTTTAAATAAAAAATAAATCAACTTTTTTCAAAACTAATTTTTTTAAAAGCATTTTTTATAAAAACAATTTCTGGCACATGTAAAAAAACTTTGATAAATCTTTCTGATACAAAAGTTTTTTAAAATAAATTCAAATGTAAACTATTTTTTTTCTAATAAATTAAAATTACTTTTTATAGCTGGTCTATTTACTCTAGTAGCATTATTTATTGTAAATAACGGTGTATCATATATTAACTAGTAATAATTGAGTTTTCATGGAAACATAACACTAAACAAACTAATTAGAACTAACCGGTAAATATTTGTTTTCGACTAATATAGTTTATGAGGAGCTATTTAATAACTGATTTCCTGTAAATTTAGCTTTAATTATGTATATTTCCATGTTTATAGATTAAGCATAATTCTTTTATTAGTCTATAACAAAAACCCAGTTAAGAAATAGGCCTGTAGATACTAGATGCATAAAAAATATACAAAATAAAGCACCTTTGAAAATGTCTTTTTAATGATCTGTTTATTTAAAAAAAAATTATAAGAAGAAATAATAATTAATAAATATATTTTAACAAAAAACGACAATATTAATCATTGTTCTAATAAACTGTTAAGAAATATCTCAAAAATAATATTAATAATAATAATAATAATTAATTTTCCAAAAAAAAATATTTTAAAAGTTTAAATAATTTTATCTATTAAATTACACAGGTCCACAAAAAAAATGTTGAACTAAGATTTTTTGACATTTTTTTTCGCTTAACACGAATCTGAAGTCAAAATTGGGTCAAACAGCAAAAAATAGAGAACAGGCTTTATTTCGGATATAAACGATTTTTTTAAATTAAAATGTCAATATCTAAAAAACTATGTATAAAAGATAAACAAAATTTTATAAGACATAAACTATGTATTTTGACAAGGCTTTTAATGTAGGTTATATAAATTCTTGGTCCAAATGCAATATTTTTCGAGTGTTAAAAATTTAATAATTATTTTTTTTATTTTTGAATTTTTTCCAAAAATGTTTAGTGCTTTAAATTATAAATAAATAAAATAATTTATAAAAAATAAACCTCAAAAAATCACATTAACAAAAAAAAATTCTATTTTGGAATAAATTTTTTTGTCAAAATAACATTTTCGCTTATATCTTTATTATTTATTTTATAAAAAATGTTTATAAAACTTTTTATATAGACTATTTGGAAAGCTTTATTTTTTGTGTTAGTCGTAGTCCTTGGTAGCAGGACAAACATTCCGTGGTAGCAGGTTTCTGCCAGTAAATGTACCGTATCGGTTTTTTAGGTTTTTCTTAATTATTTGCTCTTATACCCCCATATATATATATAATTTAAATTGTAATATATTTAAACAATAATAAAAATGTTTAATAAAAATTTTAAATATTTATAATAATCTTTAATAATATTTATTATTATTTATATAAATTTTGAAAAAATATAAAAATATATTTTGAAAAATGATATTTTTTTATAATAAAATTATTTTTAAATTTAAAAAATTTTTAAAGAATTTTTTTTAAATATACATATTAATATTTATTTATTAATTTGTTTTTAAATATATATTTATTTTTATATGGGTGCCCAAATTGGAATTTTCTTGACCAATAATAGAAATCGTTTATTGGGAAAATTTTAGACAATTGTTATAACAATGTTTACTAAGTAGTTTATCCTATTCAGTTTAAAAAATTTTAAAATTTTCTCATTTTGAAAACCGGCAATATTTCCTTATTAAGAAAAATTTAAATCTGAAACATATTTTAAACAATTTTCCTGAAAGGCCAAGATCCTAAATTTTATTTTCTACTTTCGGAAAACTCTTTACTTTTTAAATTCGGAAGTTTTAAAAAACCACGACCTAAGAAGTACGTTGAAGAAAATCGACAACGAGATGCTGCAATTAAAAAACATTTTAAAGAAAATCCAACATCAGGGATGTTGATAGAGAATTCTCATACCTAAGTCAACCATTCATAGAGAAGTTAGGCCTATTTAAATAAATATCGTTAATATGTTGAGAAATGGTCAACATTTTAAATTTTAAGTCGTTATTTACATCTTCATTTTAGTAGGAATATTAGTTTAGCCACTTTTCATTGTTTTTGTTTCACTTGTTTCAATTAACTTGTTACGTGTAGTTTGGGTTTTAACACGGTATTAACGTTATAGCTATGTTCGCGAAACCCATCTTTTGTAAAATGTCTGTTCAGCTTATCTATTTTGCCAATTACTAATATTTTATTGTTTACAAAAAAAAGATAATGTTCGCCGGAATCAAGGCCAACTGAGAAAATATTTGTTTTTTGAAATAAATGGGGTTATAAACTCTTAAATTATAACATGTTATACATTGTTGAAATCAGAATAAAAAGCACTATTTAACTGCGTAAAAATCCAATATGGCGTCCATATGAAAAAATAAAGTTGATGATGATTCTAAAAACCTGAAACGTAGAAAATAAAAAATTGACTCCTCGGTCATATTCTACAAAAAAGTTGCTCTAAAGAAGTTTTTACAGATTTGAAAAATTTTCATTAAAAAAAAAATATGGCCGATTTTCGAAATGACATGTTTCAGATTTTTTCAAAATTTCTCAAAAACCTGAATAGATAAAACCAGGTAGTAAACGGGATTAGCTTACTAACATAATTGTCCAAAACTTTTCCCATTTAACCTATTTTCTATCTATCGTGGTTTCCAAGATCCCCATACATTCCCCACCAATTTGGACACACTATATATATATATATATATATATATATATATATATATATATTATATATATATATATATATATATATATATATATAATATATATATATATATGTATATATATATATATATATATATATATATATATATATATATATATATATATATATATATATATATATATATATTTTTATATATATATATATATATATATATATATATATATATATATATATATATATATATATATATATATATATATATATATATATATATACCCAGATTTCTGTTCAGCGAAAAAAAATACGCCAGAAATTTTAGTCGAACACCTAACACTCATCACTTTTTTTGGAAACCTGTGTGATTAAATACGTTTAAAAAACGCCATCTTGAAGACCTCAAACGTCCTCTAAAAATTATGCGTTTGTCGACATCTTTTTATAAGAACTTTTTTTTGAGATAAATACGTCTTTTACCCACTGACAAAATCTGTCAGCAAAATCGTGGTTTACCATGTACACGACACAAAATACAACAGCATTAACAATAATTTAAAAAGCCTATATTTAAAAAATTCGGTAAAGCTTTCAAACATTTCGTGACCAATTTGAATATTAACAAATTTACGTGTTTTACACAAACAATTTTAAATTACAGCTAATATTGACTTAAATACGGTTTGCAAAGAACAATGTTAACCTTTTTACCACGATCTCACGTCTGCAAAACATCAAATCCAGGGCTTATTACAATTTTCATATTGGTCCGTGCTTCAAGTAGGTATGTCAAGCAAAACTCTTAATCAGATTTGACTACGTAAATATTTGATGTTGTTTTAATAAAAAGGGGCTGAAAGCTTTCGTATTGGTAACAATTTATTTTGGTAATCGCTTAAAAGCTAAAAGTTATCAAGTAAAAGAATTATTTTTGTTTTGACAAAAAGGTTTGTGTATTCTATCTCTATGTAGTTGTTGTTGAGTAATTTACCAGTTCTTCGCCAGGTTGAGTACATAGAGAATTTAAAGGCTGCTTAACTATAATCTTGGGTTAGATTTGCAAAATTCAAAATTGCGAATCCAAAACGGCGAACGAGAGTTTAAAAATATTTTGATTTAAATAAAAATCTTGTCTGCCGTTTTAAATTTTGCACATTTCATCATAAATTCGTCAGCTGCCCTTAAAACTCCTACCTAGCAAATCCAGTGTAAATCGAAAGAATTTTGGATATTTGGTCCGCCATATGGGTCCCGCCATTTTAATTTGATTTAAAAATATGACTTTAGATTCGTGATCATAGCTACCAAAACTCTGGTACACTAAATTTGGCATAAATAGGTTGATTTTTGGAATATGATAATATCGTTGAGGTTAGAAAAAAAAACGTTCATGACATATTAGTTATAATTTTTGGTATACTAGATATGTATTTTGAGATTAAGAGTTTCTTGTGATAAAATTTTGACACCGAGTTCGTGCTATCAATTATACACATTATTGCAAAATTTTAAAAGTGCAAAAATCCCAAAATATTGGTTTTATCATTTTTTTTTATCCAGGGACAGTCCTTGAGCAAAGGGAAAGAAATAACCTTTACAGGCTAAAGGTTTTATAGCCTGAATATTTTAGAAATGAAGAAACAAACAAAGTGAGACGTTAGGCCCAAAACTTAAGATAAAATGAGAAGAGATACTTAAAAGTGGTACTTCGTGTTCCTCTATTGGCATCTTCTAAGAAAAAAATATTTCTCGGAACGAAAGAAATAAAATTGCCTATAAAAAAGCGACCGATTCGCTTCAGCTGGTCGGTGAGTTCTTAATTAACCAATAATTCTGGTGGGAGCCACTATTCCTAAGACATGGGTAAAATTATTTAATATTCCAAAGAGGGTTTAGAGTACACAAATTAGAATAAGGGATATACTTAATAGTTTAAAATAAAAGTTCAAGCTTTTTCGAAGCCGCTGTGGCAGTGAATATAATGTACTGGTACCAATTAGAATTGTAATTAAAGGAATTTTTGGCAAACTTTAATGAATTTTTGTTTCTTAAAACTTATCAGCTTATAAGTAAAAAAAATTGGTATGGGTAGACTTTTTTGCGACTTCGAACATCATTGTAGTATTAGGGCCTTAAATTGGACAAGATTTTTTTGTTTTACCATTATTTTTAATTAAGATAAAAATTATTTTAGGTATCATTTTATTTAATTGCTGTAAAAAAAACTAGTTATTAGCCGTTTGATAAATTTAAAGTAATTAAAGTAAAATATTTTATGTACGATTGACAAATAACGTGCTATTTATGGAACAATTTTGCATCCATAAAGTAAAATAAAGTAACTGTCATTGTCAATAACAAATGGTGAAACAACAATTTTTAAAATTATTATCAATTAAAAATTAATTAAGTATTTAATAACAAATTGATACCCAATTAAACAAGTTTTAAAGATTTTAAAATTAACTGTTTAAGCTAGGACTCCATCTTCATCGCATTTTTTTTCATTAGACCACTGTCAGTACGCTTTTTTTCTTCGTACAACGTTCTTGACTTGGCAGGTAGCAAGAAGTCCTTAACTGCTGAAGCAGCCCACTTTATTTCTTCTAGGACTTCTGAGGTTTCCATTTTGGCTGTTAATACTATTTTTGTTCTGAATTTTTTAAAAATGATTTTAGCTATTTTTAGAAATTTTCGGTTTTAGCTAATTTGACATGCTCTAAACAAGAACATCTACATCATATAGAAACTGCTTAATCACCTCTCGAGGTAAAACCCTACAGATATACTGAAATCTTTCTTTCTTTTTTTTTATTTTTTTTATTTTAACTACATATAATGCAATCGCAATCGTACATAAAATCATGTACCTAAACAGGCTTTATTGACTTATCATTTTATAAATATTTGTTCAATTAAAACCTAATTTATATACTATTATATAAATAGCTATTAAAGTATTGTCATTTTTTAAAACAGACAAATGGCCAGACAAGACAAAATTTGAAAATATATCCTTAGAAATCACCAAGACGGGTAAATTTTTTACCATAAATAAAAACCATTTTAGGCTGTGATCATATTTTATAAAATTATTAAAAAAAGTCCATTTGTGTAAAATATGGCACTATTCGTGCATACACCTTAAAAAATTTAATATGGACCATTATCCCGCAAAAACACGACGACAATTTGTATAATATTCCAATTTGTCCCTGTGCTGCGATTTATTTTATAGGACGATAGAGGTAACGTTCCAGAACCGACTTTACATTTTGTGTCCTTAAAATAATAGTAGAATAGTTACTAACATGACGCACACCAGCCTTATATCTTCTTCATAAAAAAATAAATATAATTCAAATATTACACAAAAAATTCTATAAGTATGTGGCTTATTACTATGCTAATTTAAAATTCTGTTATACCATACTTTTTCCAAATAAATAAATAAATAAATACTTAGTCAGCCTAATATCGTAATTAATTATATTATGTATTTCGTTCATTAAAACTTATTGTCGATTTACAACCTAAACAAATTTTTCATTGGCTTAATGTACATATTTATAAGTAAATAAAGAAGGTAAAAAAGGTAACATAACAACCCGATGTAGATTCTGCTGAATGCGATTTCAGTACGGCATCGAAAGTCAGATTTTTATATCTTCCTGCCAAACAACGATATATGTCTTGCTTGGGTTCCCTTTTATTTACTGTACACTTGTTACAGCCCTATTGACAAGTGTTGTATGGGAGGCAAAACACTTCAGGGGAAAGTGTCATAATAAGCAGCAAGGAAAACAGGTAATCTGCTTTTTAACTGTCTATTTTTTATGGTTAGAAAAAACGTTAATTCACGAATACCTACAGCCAGAAGTCAGAAGAAGCTAAATAAGCACTAAATAAATGAAAGTTTCAAGTAATAACTTCCAATTCACTTATTAGAAATAAAACTACCCAAAATGTTGTGTAAATAATTAAAAAAAAGGTAAAAGTTCAAAAGACTTTTAGTGTTACCATTGAATCGTTGTCTAACATATTCAGATAACATATACCTCAATTTACTGACTTTCATGATGGTGTTTTAAGTTGTGTGAGAGGTTGCGCTGTCTTAAAAATTTCTTTTTTCTATAATACAGATAGATCTGTTCTTACCGATTTTATTATTTATTTGGTTTGAAAGGTTACAATTATAATTTGAATTTATTGTTTTACCAAATTGGAATTAACTCGCGAACAAAAAGTCTTTTGTATGCCAAAAAACTGATGCAAATACCTACTTGGTTGAAATGTGGACTCTTATTCACTTAGGAGCCGATGTACTGGGTTTACATTTTTTCCCCTTTAAAATTTATCAATGCTTGATGTTAAATTTTTCCAATGTAAAACTACTGTGATACGTCAATTATAAAAACACATAAATATACCAATGAGCCGACCGATCAACATAACATCGTGCCCATAAAAAAATACCACAATTAAAAAAAACAAGGAATCTCATACCTTTATCATCTTTTATGCAAAAAAACTAATTAAATAATCAATTAATTTTAAAAAATCTATAATTCTTTAAAAAACCCTTATCGGTTTGTTTAAAAAATGGACTATTTCCGAAATTTTTAAAAAATTAAACTTTTCACTATAAATGTGTAAAGCCTGTCCTGGACCTACGCACAGAGATACAAAAATTTCTTGGAATTTTCTGCAAAATAACGAAATTATGTATATGACGGTAATAATTTTACTGTAGACGCCGAAATTATACAGTGCTAAAAGCAATCTTTTTTATGCGAGTTCTTGTGCCATTAAGAAGAAATATAATGTTTAATTTGTGGAGTTTATAATCCTGTAAGAACAGGTAAATACGAAAATATTAAATGTAATGCAGGAAACACGCTTTTTTATTAAGACATAAAAGTTAAATAAAATTATGTAAATCCTGAAAAAAAGCTAAGTAATACTGTAATACAAGGTCTTTCAGTATTCTAGATAGACTGAGGGTAAAAAAGGAAAGTTACGGTCCCCTTTTTAATTAGTTTTTCTGGCAATAAACTTAAAAATTTAGTGGATCAGATAAAGCTAACATTCTTTTTTTCCCTCTCTGGTAATATATATATATATATATATAAAATATATATATATATATATATATATATATATATATATATATATATATATATATATATATATATATATATTATATATATATATATATATATATATATATATATATATATATATATATATATATATATATATATATATATATATATATATATATATATATATATATATATATATATATATATATATATATATATATATATATATATATATATATATATATATATATATATACAAATGTAAGCACTCATACGTTGCATTTTATTTATTTCAATAGAAGTTACAAGTGTTTTAAAAACAGGCTTAAAAACCTCTTACATCTTATTTTAGTTATATAAAAATAAATTTTCTAAGGGTTTTTTTTAAAATTTGATTATAGTTTTAAAGATGCAGACAAAAACGTTAACATTTTGTTTGAATATGGTATTAGGCTTCATTAGGTAATCACCTAATAATCCACCTGATTAGACGTAAACAGGATTTTCCGTATGCCACATAATAAGCTTTGCCTCCCTTTATAGATCACCAATCAACGTATTTTCTGCTTGATGAGGTGCTATGAGGTGCTACAATTTAGTGATATAAAATTGTTTAATTTAAATATTTAATATTAATTAAACCGCAATAATAGTTATTGAATTTAATTGGAAATTCATTGACCTATTTAAAGCAACATAGGATTTAAACGGCGCATTTTAACTCAACTGTATATAAAAACGAATTAATATATATATATATATATATATATATATATATATATATATATATATATATATATATATATATATATATATATATATATATATATATATAAAGATTCTAATTCTTGATTGGTCTAGTAAGTAAAACTTTTACTAAACGCCGAGCTGAAATTTATTTTCCTTTTTCAAGGCTAAATATAAAGAAAAAATTTTTTTGTAGCCTTGAAAAAGGAAAAAATAAATTTCCGAAGTTGGTTGAAAAAAGAGTACTCCCCTAAGACCCCAAAATTTAGAATCTTTGTATTCAACTAGTCGGTCAAGACTACCCTTCCACTTTATATATATATATATATATATATATATATATATATATATATATATATATATATATATATATATTTTTTTTTTTTTCATAGCCACCTACCATTTTTATTTAATGATATTACCATTAAAATAGATGCCAAAATAAGTTTTCTACGAAACACTTTTAATGTGTTAGCAATTTCGATGGGCTAATATTAGGTAAAATGTTACTTTTTTAAGGGAGCATCTAACGGCCTAAAAATATACAGGGGCTTATATTTAAGATAAAAAAATAAAGTCCTTTAAAATTTGAAGAGTTTTACACTAAATTTTGGACATCTTGTACTGTTCGAATTAATCAAACATGACCTGAGCGTTACTTAATATATTTCTCGTTTAATTCGATTAGTCAAGCACTAGAGGTATTTTTATCCATTTTTAAATTCAGTGGTGCAAAACAGGTTTTTTTAATATTTTATATTTTTTCTCTGAAATCACTAAACCGATGTAAACAATTTTAGGGGAAGATAGATGACTACAAGTGGTACCTAAATATATAAAATAATACCGACCATTCAATTTTAAAAAAATGCACCATCGTGACGTCACACTTTAATAATAATCCAAACTATCTTCCTGAAATGCACGGTAGGTTAAAGTTAACGTTTGTAAAATATGAAAATTTTACATTAAATAATAAATGAGCTACATTAGACGGGAGGTGAGCTGATCCGGCATTCAATCCGTTTATTTAAAAGTTTGTTTTCACAACGTTTCGCCGAAATCACATTCGGCATTTTCAAGTGATGTTGTGCGCTCTGCGTCTTGACTTAAACTACTAGTAGTTCGTCCCAGAGGCAGGATTTTATTTCATTAATTAAACTCAGAAAAAAGAGAAGAGCTTTCACCAGAAATACTTTGGTAAAGATTCTATCCAAAAATCTAGACTTTTCAAAGTACTAAGATCTAAAATTAGACCAAATTCTTTTTTGACTTGACAAGTTTTTTATTGGTCTTTCAGTATTAATAAAAAAAAAAGGAATAAAGATCTTGTTTTACATAAGTGTGTGATGAGAATTTTTTAAATCAAGATATACATAATTATAATTTTTATATTTAAACAATAATTTAAAAATTTTTACATATGTTTCAAGTAACAGAAACAGTCTTTCTAATGAACAGCGCAGTCAACATTTAAATCTTGATAGTAAATATTAACTTGGAAAGACATCGAGTTTAAAAGTTAAATTGACGTTTCTCATGTTGCACATTTTATTACATTATGGCTGAATATGAAACTTTATTGCGGTTTGTATAAGTTATTTGCAGTAGTAACTTTGAAATTAAGGTAATTTCAGAGAAAACTAAACTTCTTTTGAAATATTATTCCGAGTAGTAAAAGTTTCTGTAGGTATTTATTCTTGTAGAAAATGTGTCATTTAGAAAATTGCCAGTCAGAAACGTAATATCTTTTAAAATATATAAAGATTAAATTTATTTTATTTTACTAGTTGACCCGACAGACGTTGTCCTGTCTTAATTATAAATATTAAATGTGAATTGGTTTAATTAAAAAAAAAATAGAGGTAATTTTAAAAAGTATGATGAGCACGATTTTAATGGGCGATAGAGGAACTTAAAACAAGCCAAAAAAGCCTAAAAGACAGGGATCAAAAGTTAATTGTTTTTAAAATATGGCTTTTTAAAGCTTAAAAAATTTGGCAACATCGCGCCCGCTTTATCATATCGAGTCGAACGTAGAACGTTTTTTGCGAGATTTTACATAATTATACTTTTTTTAAAGATATGTTATTTTACATACGAACTGTCGTACGTAAAACGTTTACTTTGCATCCTAATGACTTTGTACGAATTCCAGGATTTTCTTTCGAAATTTCCAAAATGCTTCTCTTTTGTTCCACAGGTATGTGTGTAATTAATTTTAAAATATTATTTATTACTAGAATTATAAGAAAATACATAAAAAATACTTAATTCTAGTACAAATTTACTAAGGATTTTTTTACATAGGCATAAAAGTGTACAATTATTTTAAAATAATCAAGTTTACTTATTTTGCTATTTATATAATCCCTTATTTTTCCTATGATAAATTTCCGCTTATTTTTGGTTGTTATATTAGGTAGGTAGGTAGGTCGGTTTAAAGTGAAGTAAAGAAAAACATAAGATCTTACATGATAGACAGTATGGATTCCGTCACAGTAGATCCACAGCTGATCTTCTTGCATTTGTCTCATACAACTGGAACAAGTCCCTTGAGTTTTTAGGTGAATCCCAGATCGTTGCTCTTGACATATCCAAAGCTTTCGATCAGGTCTGGCATGATGGGCTTCTTAACAAACTTCCTTCTTACGGTCTTCCACCTTAGCTTTGCTCTTGGCTTTTCCGTTTCCTTTCTAATCGACGTATATCAGTTAGTGTAGATGGTCATTCCTCCAGCTTCTACCAAATTAATGCTGGGGTGCCCCAGGGCTTAGTGCTGGCACCCACGATGTTTCTTCTACACATTAACGATCTTCTTTTCCACAATCAATCCCATTCATAGTTTTGCTGACGATAGTACCCTCCACCCTAGTATTCAATTTCATAAGCCACCATGTAATTCTGATTGGAAAACAAGCGCAGGTCAATGCAGATATCTCTTTTACAAGACCCTCAAACTTATCTTGAATTGGGGCGCAAAAAATCTTGTTTAGTTTAATGCCTCAAAAACACAGTCATGTTCGCTGTCGCGAAAAAAGTCTGCCAATGCTCATCCCTTACATATGAGCGGCCAAGTTCTGCAAAACAAAGAGTCGTTTAATCTTGTCGGCGTTACTTTTGAGAATAATCTCAACTGGCACAAACACATTACATCCATAGCCTCGGCAGCTTCAAAAAAGTTTGGATTCCTCTTCCGAGCCAGAAAATATTTCTCTTCTTCCAATCTGTACACTCTGTATGTATCCCAAATCAGACCCTCTTTAGAATATTGTTCTTATGTCTGGGGAATGGCGTCCCCTATAACACTTTGCATTCTGGACTCCATTCAAAGAAGAGCCATTCGTCTTATTAATGATCCAACGCTCACAGAGGTGCCTTCTCTTTTTGCCCCCCGTTAAGCTGTAGGGGATCTGTCGCTCTTCAAGGTATTTTCAAGGCTCCTGCTCAGAGGAATTGGCCAGTATAATTTTCTCGGGAAGCTCCTAACAGAGCAACACGTAGTGCAACTTTTATGCATCCTTTACGTCAGTTAGAGAGGTCCGAACTTCCCGCTTTCTTCACTAAGTGTCAAGACTATGGAACCTCCCAGAAGTTTTCTTCTCCTCCAATCTTCAAATATTTAAGTCCGTAAAGAAACTCCCTCACCACACTTAAGAAACTGTACGTTGTCTGGCATCGCTTCGTGACTGTCCCAAGATAAAAAAATAAAAAAAAAGTTTTACAAGTGACCATAATATTTTTAAAGAATCAGGTTAAATTACCTGAATCCAAAACTGCAAATAACTTACAAAATCCACAATAAAGTTTTAAATCATATTTGACCAAAATGCGATTAGATCTAAAACATGAAAAGCGTTAATTTAACTTTTAAACTAGCTGGCTCACCAACCCATTATACTATATCTAGATTTTAACTTTTAACTACTGTTGATCAGAAATACTTTAAACTTTAGCTGGGTTTACTTTATAATAATTGGAATTGCAAGGTAATGTGTTCTTGATGGAAAAACTTTTGGTACTTACTTTTTTAATTTCACCCATATTATGCAAAATGGTGTATTTGTATGAGAAACAACATCATATTCTAAAATACAGTTGCTTTTTAAACTATAGCACACACACTTCAATATTTTATAACTTATATTATAAAAATAGGCTTTTAATATTTTAATGTAAATGTTATTTTAATCCAAACCCTTTTAGATTTGATAGATGAATGATGAAGATAATTTATAATTTAAAATAAATTTATTTAAATTTTACATTTAAAATTGTAGATAACCCAAAATATTCTTGGTTTACTGTGACAGACACTTTATTATAATTTAAAATAAAAAGGGTGGTAAGTAAATTAAATTTAAGGTTTTCTGAATTTATATCAGCATTAAGCAAAGGCAGCCAAGTATTATTTAAATTAGCAGAGATTAAAGCTGCGTAGTTACCTTTATTTAATCATATAAAATAGGTTTTTTTTTTTCAACATTAGTTCGAAAAAGTTTTCTTTGCTAAAATACTAGTTTTAGTTTGCATTTTGATTATTATCAAATTTATGTAGAACATGTTTAATGTTCTTTTATAGGTTTAGCTAGGCTTACAAGGCTTTACCTTTCTAAAATTTATTACATTTGTAATATATGAAAATGTTTAATTATAAGTTTTTTTTGTTACTTGAGATAATAAAGGTTCATGTCACAACAAAATAATATATTATTTTTTTATCTAAACGGTGACCGGTTTATAGCTCTATAATTGTCCTTTATTTTTAAAAAGTATATTTTAGATCGATCTGCAAATTCTTTAAAAGTTTTTACGAAATATAGGTAAAAATAGCTATTTATGTATCAAGGGCGTTACTGGGACTATAATGCCCTGAAGGTCGAAATATGCTTTATGATTCACCCAAAAAAGAGTTTTTCAATGACTAATTACATTATTTATTCGCAATATAAAAAATAAGTTGCCCCTGTACCTGTATACGTAAGTAGGTAATGACTGGTGTTAAGTTTGACTTTGATGTTTCATTTCAGTTGGCATTTTTTTATTTAACGATTTGCTCAAAATGGAAGAAATTTTACAAAATATAAGAGAAAAGGCCATAAAAGCGACCGAAAATCTTTTGCCAGTTAAATCAAGGCAACAGTATGATCGGGAGTATGGCATATTTGGTATTTGGAAAGAAAACGCAAAATTTTCAAATAACCGAAAACGTTTTAATGGTTTTTTGGAACTGGTAAGTTATTGATTTTATTTTAATACATATGTTTAACAAAATTTAATTTTTTTTTGTTGGAAAAAAAAAGTCCGAACCCCTCTGGACCAAATCCACCCTAAGGTCTTTCGTTGATGGTCTATGAAAATATAGACATTTTTTAATACCATCGTCCCATATCTTTTTTAAAAGTTACGTCCCGAAGAAGTCTAAAGTTTTGGAAGGAGAACAAATATTAAAATTTATTAAGAAGGCTCCTGATGATATCTACTTGGTACACAAAGTCATATTGGTAATGGGTGTTTTTGGAGGTTTAAGACGAGATGAGTTGGTCAAAATGACCATTGATGACATTAAAAATAGAGGAACAGTCTTGGTTATAAAGGTACCAAAAAACTAAAACTTTAACTTAAAAAAAATTTTACTATCATTGAAGAAGATTTAGGCGCTTTAAATTTAAAAAAAAAGTACACAACATTAAGACCAGTTTAAAAAAAATGAGCAAAGATTCTTTTTTACCTATAGAAAGGGTCGGCGTCCCCCGTACAACCCGGAAAAAAAAACTTTTACCGGCCACTGTTTGCGTCGCAATCGTCAACTTTACTTGTTGAGGCAGGTGCTTCGTTTGAAACGCTAAAACAACATGGGGTTTTGGGTTTCAGTAGCTAAGGAAAAGAAGAAAGTATTTATCCAAAAAAAAAGGGGGAAAATGATTGCCAATTTTGTTAATTTTAAAAAAAGGGGTTTCCTATCGACTATTGTTCTTTTTTTAAGGACTGTTCTTCATACAAAATAGCGTTAGTGCTACCACCGCCGTTCCATCACAAAAAAAACCCACCATTCTAAGTGGGATCAGCTACATTTTCCGGGACATTTCAAAATTGTAATTTTTATTTTGGAAATAAAAAATTTTAAATTTTTTGTATTGTTTAAATAAAAAAAAATTTTTTTATAAACTTGATCTTTATTGTGAGAGAAATAAAATTGGATAAGCAATAAAATTTCCATATTGGGGTTAGGGCATTATCATAATGCCCGCTTATAATGCCCTAGGTGTTAAAAAGGGGGTTATTGCCATCATAACATATTCCCCTTTTTGGTATTATAGATCAAAAAAAAGAATAAAAAAAAAAATAATTTTAAAATTTATTGGGGGAAAAAGCCCCCAAATTACGCCACTAGTTCCTAACAACAACACATTAAAAGGTGTATTATGAACAATGATATTGTCTAACTATACCAAGTTAAATATAAATCAAAAAAATCAACTTAAAACAAAAGCAAAATCGTTCTTTTACAATTTTTTCTTTTACTCCCTGTATCTTCACAATGGAGCCGTTTTTTTTAATCTTTGGACAGTCCACAAAGGCTGATGCTTAAGTACTAACGTATCGTGGGTGTCTTAAGTGTGGTAAAAGGAAGTTTGTTCACACGAGATTTAAATATTTGGAGACTGGAAGGAGAAGGAAAAATTTCTGCGGGTAGCAGGTTTTATAATCTGGACACTCTAAGAATAAAGAAACGAAAACAGCGGGAAGATCGGGGCATCTCTAGTTGAACTGTAAAAGAATGCATAAAACGTGTACAGCATACTACGTGTTGCTTTATTGGAAGTTGCCAGAGGAGGAATTAAACTGGTCAACTCCTCTGAGCAGAAGCCGTAAAAATACCTATGGAAGAGCCTGTCCCCTACAGCTCGACGATGGGCAAGAGGAAGAAGCCTTTCTGTAAGCGTGGGATCATTAAAAAGATGAACAGCTCAAATGCTAAGTGTTGTACGAGACGCCATTCCCCAGACATGAGAACAATATTCTGATTTGGGATACATACAGAGTATACAGATTGGAAGAAGAGAAATACTTTCTGGTTTGAAAGAGATATACAGGCTTTTTTGAAGCTGCTGACGCTATGGATTTAATGTGTTTATGCCAGTTAAAGTTATTCTCAGAAGTAACGCCGACAAGATAAAATGACTCTTTGTTCTGCAGAACTTGGCCGCTCATATGTAACTGATGAAAAGTGACAGAGAAAGTGACATGACTGTGTTTTGGATGCATTTAACTGAACAAGATTTTTGGCTCCCCAATTTAAGATAAGTTTGGGGTTTTGTGAGAGAGACATCCTCATTGACCTTTGCTTGGTTTCCAAATCAGGCTTATTGACTGGCTTTAAAAATTGAATGTTAGAGTGAAGGGTACTTGTCAGAAAAACTATGAATGGAAAATTTGTGGAAGAAAGAATAGTTGATGTGTAAAGAAATAAGTGGGCCAGTACTAAGCCCTGGGGCACCCCGCATTAATTTGGTAGAAGCTGGAAAAATGACCATCTCAATAACTGATATACGTCGACGAAAGAAACTGGAGGCCAAGAGCAAAGCTTAGGGGAAGCCTAAGAAGGAAGTTTGTTAGAAGCCCATCATGCCAGACCTGATCGAAAGCTTTGGATATGTTAAGAGCAACGACCTGGGATTCACCAAGAAACTCAAGGTACTTGTTCCAGGTGTGTGAGACAAAGGAAAGAAGATCAGTTTGATGAAAGCCATACTGTCTTACATGTAAGATGTTGCGTTTTTCCAGATATTTAAGATTTTGGAATTAATGAATTTTTCCATTGCTTTGCAAACAGCAGAAAAAAGATATATAGGTAGAGAGAGTTTTGCATTCCTTTTTGAAAACTGGGTTGCACACGAAGAGAGAGAAGAGATTCGAAAGAGACGAGTAAGGAAGAGTGCAAGCTCGGGAGCACATGTTTTTTGACGATTGCTGTTATGCCATCCAGCCCAGACGATGTGTTAGTATTTAGAGAAAAATACCGTTTTCGACTTTTGTGTTTATAAAATGTTTGTCATATTTTTGGGCAAATAATATTTTACTATGCGATGTCATATGTTTTTCTAAATTACCCTATATAGATTAAGCAAATTTAATATTCTAAGCGTTAAAATTTTGGCTGACGTTTTTTATTCTAAATGATTTTGTAATATCGTTGTGTCATTTTAACTACAAATTTTTTTTATCACCTACAACATTATCAATTAAAAAAAAATAATAGATAAGTATCGTCTTTCCCAAAACACAAAATAAAAATAGAAATTTTAATACTAAAATTATATCATTTTTTCGCATCGGTGATTTTCCCAGTTTTTTGGCAGCATAGTTTTTACGGTTAAAAGGTTCTAAAGATAAACTATAAAATAAAATGTGTTTTTCCTCATTTTCCTAGTAAACCGCGATAAAGTTTTACCACCCCATCAAGCAGAAAACAGGTTGTTAAGTGATCCGCAAAGGGATGCGAATCGGCTAAACTGTGGCGTATACAGAAAATACGACTGGTTTATTTACATGCGTAATCAGGTGGAACATTAGGCAAATGCCTAATAAACCTTAACTGTATTCGTAAAATGAAATGTGAAAAGTTTTTACTTGCATCCACCACAAACATTCAAATGATTATTTTATTATCCAAGATCTAAATCGCAAATGAAAAATATTCCATTTTAAATTTAAAATTATTTAGCTGGGTATGTTTTTATTTTGACGTCAAAAAGTTTATTTTGTGCAAAGTATTACAAACACTAAAAAAATTATTGTTCAAGACTTATTGACAGACATAAAAAAGGGTTAATTTACTATTAAAAATATTATTAATAATAATAATAATAATGCTTTATTGTCATATAAAATTATACATGTTTTTAACAAAGCTGAATTAAGAAAACTATGATAATAACAAAGACTAATTATGAATAATATAATATTATGAGGAAAAAAGAAAATTTAATGGTTCTATGCAACAAATATATTATAAATTATCTTCAAAGTATTTGGACAATAAATAAAAAGCCTTTTCTAACAATAATTCTTTGACTGGCAATTTGAATTTATAAACTTACTATTTTTAATAAAAATAATGGTTAAAACCGTGTATCGTTAACTTCCTTTCTTTCCAGTCTCTTTGAGTATAAAAACACTGAATATAAAGTTAATTAAAATTTTAGATTTGGCAAGAGGCCGAATCTATTGTTTCAAAAAAGGTGCATAAGGAGTATTTTCAGCTTAAAATCTGTTGAAACTTGCAAACCAAAAAATTTTTTGAATCAAAAATTCTTACCCTTGTCTGTACTTATATATATGAAGCAGTCATCTTTGTTAGGGAAAATAAGAGTTTATTGAAGGACTGTGAAAGAGCTCATAACCACTACACCCGATATAAAGAAAATCTTAAAGACATGAAGTGTAACCTGTCTTATATACAAAAGAATGTTCATTCATCAATAATAAAAATCTACAACAAGATCCCTGTAAATATCAGAAACGAAAACGTAAAATTTTTAAAAAGACATTTGAAATGGCTACTGATTTCGAAGGCTTATTACACCGTGGATGAGTTTCTGAAAGACAATATAGAGCCGCAAGATTTTCTATGTAAACATCAAACCTATGTTTGACTTTTAATGATTTTTAATGTGTTTTATTACAATACTGTTCTTTTTTAGCTTGTAGATGAATGTAAACTAATGCCTCATTTTAGTATTATAGCTTTATCTTTGTGTTAGATCTGCTACTTTAATGTGTATTTCAAATTTTATCTTAATGTGTAATTTTTAATTATATTTTAATGTGTTACGGTGCTCTGTGTGGTCAGCTCAATCTTTATGTTTTCTTTTTTTTTAATATTTTTTATTTCTTTGTATATTATATCTACTAGTTTTAAGTAATTTTATTTATGACATGTCCTACGCCCAATGGGCATTATTATTGTGAAATTGTAATGATTTCTGGACAAATATGGACTTTTCATTTCATTTCATTTTATTTCATTTCAATTCTTTTAATTTATGAAAAAGTACTCAAATAGCAAAACAATTAGATGCAATTTTTCTACTTGTTCTTTAAAATTTAACATTAACTCCCAAAAATTTTGTTTTATGTAGACAATTCTATAATTTTATTATTTAAAGCTATGTTATTAAGTGCACATTTAAATGTTAAGATATTAGTTTAAGTTATATATAAAAAAAATCAAGTTAGAGTTACACCATGATTTAATTCCTAAAATATCATTTTTAATTACATCAGATACAGAATTTGTATTTTTGTTATTCTATAAAATAGTTGTATCGTACGCAAACATTGTTAATTTGTCTTTTATATCAAGTTAAGTTTAATTATTTATATATAATAAAATTAGTAAAGGTTTAACAATAGAATCCCGAGAAATACCACAATTTTCTCCTTTCTGATGTAACATTATTTAAACGTAAAATTTATTATTCTACTGAAAGATTTAAACCAATTTAATGAGACACCACGAAATTTATAAATCCCAAGTTTTTTAACAAAATAAAATAAATGATTTTCACAGTCAAAATCTTTAGCTAAATCAAAAAAACAACAGCTGCTAAGTCAGCATCATTTACCGGCGTCTAAAGATGTACCGAAAAAAAATATATATTGCACCATTTGTATTTTTTTTAAATCCAATAATCTATTTAAACAACTTTGTTATTTCTGTAATATAGCACAAAGAATTAAAAATAAATACTTTTTTTTACAAATTTTTTCAATAGATTACAACTGCTTTTACTGTTTTTAGGTATAACGTCAACTATAAGATGACATTTTTTAGTGGTACAGTATTTAATTTTAATCACTTGCCTAATTTGCAAATAAACATTTAACAAATTTATTAAAAATTAGTTTTCTGATATATGATTACCTATATCTTTATTTGTTAGGTGACAAAAGATTTGTGACGTATAAAAATAAAAAACTAATAACCATCCCATAAAAAAACATTGTTTAAAAAAGGTCAAAATGGGTCCCAAGTCATGTATAAATACCAAAAGAATTTCTCCAAATACAATAATTTATTTTAATACAGTAAACAAGAAATAAATTACTGTACTGGTATTCAGGTAACAACCTACACATTTTCCGTAAATATTTTCTTGAAATCTAGCCTTATATATCCTAATATAGTTGACGGATTTTCTGGTAAATAATAAAAACAATTTCATTGTTGTTTATTGTCCTTTCGAAGCCCACATTTTTAACTAATTACTGTTTTTATTGGCCGCAAGGTATATTGGTACATTAAAAGTTATGTTATTATTGTCTAATTTATTAAACTAAACTTAGAAAAGAAAAACATTAAAACTTCCTTTTAAAATATAGCAGCTTATGTAGCTGCTGACACTAAATCACGGCCTCTTGAAACAAATAAGTAAGTTGGCATTTAACAGAAGTGTTACCAACCCATGTGTAACCTACGGCTGTTTAAAGTGGACAAATAATTTTTTTTTCTTTGTAATGTGAAACATTAAAACAACTTTATAAACGACTGTTAAAAGTATATTAGAATATGTCTCTTTAGTTAACAGTGAAAAAATCGCACCAAAAATACTTGATGTTTTTTTAAAAGATCGTGGATTAACAGAAAGTGTTTTGAGTCCTAGGGTTTTTTACTAGGTAGTTTAAGCAATATTTTGGCTAAAATTTGGGGTTTAAGAAAGCTATGTACTCAATAGATGCCGCATTTACCAACAATTGAACACAAACACATTTAAATGCGACTTTACCAGCAACATTTGAAGGGTCTTTGAAAATTAAAAAGAATTGTTTGCATCTTTTTATGTTCTTCATAAATAAAAACTGAATTTACTAATATAAACCCAAAATTAAACAAGGGCCTAAAAAAGAGTGTAAATCAAGTTGGGCCCGAAGCAAGTTAGGGTGCAGAAATCGGCCAAGAAGGTGTAAGCATTAATTTTTTGGGATTTAAACGAAAAATTGTAATAAAAAAAAAAAGAAAATTAAAAAAATATTTTTTTATTAAGGAAAAGCATCCCCTGTCATAATTAGACAAAATACCATTGCAAAAATCAGTGAATTTATGTACGAATTTTTGCATGGTCCACTCGGTTTACCAGATTAAGCTCCCATGGACTCTTTTACATTTTAAAAAATGCATGCGGAGATTTTCATCGAACGAAAAAATAAAGCAACCCTGAATGAATAAGGTGACAGTCTTCCAGATTCTTCTTTTAGCAATGAAAAATCCATAAATTAAAGATTTCTCAATTAAAATTTAATTAAAATAACAAAATGTATTTTAAACCCTAAAATCGCCCCAAAACTTATTAAGCAATCTAATATAAGAATTGCTATAACTACAACATTTAATAAGTTGTTTTATTTAATTTACAACCAACTATACAGTTTATTACAGGGAATAAAAAAACATAAAAATAATTACATTTAACAAAAATTAATTTTAAAATTTTTATAGGTATTTTTAACAGTATTATTTTTATTTTTTTAATTTTTACGGGTAGATTATTTAAAAAAATATTTTATTAGGGAGTATTGATCTTATTTAGTTTTTTTTAAATTTAAGGATATTAATAAAAATATACATTTTTAATATGTATTTTTAAAGTAAAATCGAAATTGGCAATTAAACTTTTACAGTATATATATATATATATATATATATATATATATATATATATATATATATATATATATATATATATATATACAAATTAATCTAAAAATATTTATTTGGTTTATACAAATTGATTATTGGTTTAGGATATTTATAAATTTAAAAATTATAATACATTTAATAATTTTATTTTGGGGTATTTTTAAAGCTGTTAATATTCTTAAGTTTGCTGGGCCCATATTGAAATTAAATATTGCAATTTTGAGTATTATAAATAAACTTATAAGTAATCACTTAAACTTCTTTTTCTAACGTTAAAAAACGCTACTGATATCATCGTTATGTTAATACAAACTTCAATATTCACTTGAATTAGCATTTCGTTCTCTTCTGTTTAAAAATTAAATTTAATTTATGCAAATCAAGTCTAAGACACTCCAGTTAATAAATGTATTTTCAAGAGACATTCTTACGAATACCAAAGATTAATCGAGCTAAAATGTCATTTTTGAGGAAATTTGAGTTAAGTTTGCAAATGAGTTTTTTGTAAAGTGATTTCTTCCCAGTAATTGGTGTAGTATATTACATAAAAGATTTTGACGTGTTTTCCATCCTAGAATATGAATAAAAATAGCATATTTGGGCTCTTCGTTAGGCAGCAGACCGGCGCATTCACCATCCTGTTGGTAGGTCTGTAACGGACCGGTTAGGCGGACCGGTGCATTCACCATCCGATAGGTTGGTCTGAAACCGACCGAGCAGATGGTCAATGTGTCGGTCCGCTAAAAGCAGTAATTGCCTAATTAATAACCCAAGAAGGCTATTTATGAGTAGCTGATCCACGCACCAATTTTCGCGCGCAGCAGCTGTTTATTCAACTCTTTTATTATAATTTCGTTATCGCCTAACATAATAAGGTTTGGTGTGTAAGTTTACATTAGTATTTTAATTACCTATGCAAAGATTAAGAAATTTATGCCAAGTGGTTTCTAAGATATTCATTTTTTTTAATTCATTTATGTAATATCCAACATGACGGACAGTGACCAGCAGAAACCAAGTGATAGTAGCAAAAATTTGAAATATTAGTATTGTAAAGAGAAAATGAAAAAAACTGTTTTAGAGTGTGTAAAGTGTCAAGCAGTGTATCATACCTCATGTGCATTAAGGGTAGCGGGATTGATTGCAGTGGGGAGTAATAACCTAGTAACACAAACACAAAAAGGGACAACCTAACATGCAGGAAGTAATGTTTTTTAAGCATCATTTAGCTAAAAAAAAACAAATCATTGCCGAGCTAAGGCACAAAAAAGATCTGGTTTTAAAAACCAAAAATTTGTTAAAAAAAAAAAAAAACCTTATAAATAAAACAAACCCCAACTGCCAACAAAAAACCTTTGCTCCCAATTTAAAAATCGAAGACGGAACTTTATAAAAAAATTTTAAATTTTAAAGGGAAAAAATGAAATAAATGAATTACCAGGAGCTAAAAAAAAGGCATTGCTTTGAGCAAAAGAAAAATTTTTTCCCAAAACCTAATGCCCGGCCCCTCAAATGTCGAATTTAAACGTTTAAATTTTAAGTTATAAAAAAAAATCAACCGTTAGGTGGTTTTTTAGAAATATAAGCAGCAGAAAACAGAAACTTACTAGAAATCATTATGCTTGAATAAACATACATACAAACGTAAATATAAACAAATACAAGGAAGCATTTAAGTTCCGCCCCCAAAGAAATAATTGAAAATGCATCCAGTCTTTGCTATCGAGATTTTAGCTCTGGCGATGCTGTAGCCGAGACGTGTGCTTTGAAAAAAACACAGTTGGGGATATAATACGAAAACCATAACTTCCGGAAAAAGGAAGCGACTCCGGCTCCTTGAAATGTGGGATGAAAGTGATTTGGATTTTTTAAAAGAAGAAAAATTTATGAAATGTAGAAGGACAAACAATACCTCCCTTTTTGGTTTCCCTAGGAAAAAGACTCATTAAAGACGAAACAAATATTTTTGTACTATCTGCTTAGGAACATTTTCCAAAAGGGGTTTTTTAAGTAAAAGAAAATTATTAAACGTCAAGCAATAATGGAATCTCAACGTTTACGGGAATGGCTTATGGGATTTTTTTCCCTAGAGACAATATAGGGAAAAAAATTGAAAATAATTTATCTTGACGAAACATGGTTGGGCACTCATGATACTAAAAAAAAAGGTCGGAGTGACTCCTCAAGAAATTGTAACACCAAAGCACTCTTAAATAAAAGGCAAAAGGATAAAAAAATACATGCAACCCCAGAAAAGGGCCCTAGTTCCGAACTGTCTGCTTTTCATTTAGAAAGATTCTTCTCTGGTTTAAAAAAAAACACAACTTTTTAAAAAAATTTGGGGTTTTTAAAACCAGTTTTTAAAAATATTTCTAAAATAATGTTTTTATTATGGATAATGCTAGTTATCACAGTCGTCAAGTAGTCAAGTTGCCTAGTTCCAATAGTACTAAAGCAAAAATTAAAAAATTTAATGTTAGATAATAAAATATTTTTTAAAGAGTTTTTACCAAAGGAGACCTTTAGAAGTTTTAAAAAACTTTTAAAATAAATAAAGAAAATGTGTATAATAAACTCGCAATGGAAAATGGACATACAGTGTTGCGTCTACCTCCTTATTTTTGGGGTTTTTTAACCCCCGATTAAAAAAGGGCATAAAAAAAATCGAATTTTAAAAAAAATCTTAACTTTAAAAAATTGAGGGGAAATTTAAAAAAAAATTTGAAAAAAAATGATATTACTGCTGATATTTGGGAAAAAACTCATGATTTATAAAGGTGGAAAATTCACGTGTCTTTTCTAATGTTCCCCCATTAATAAAAAGTTTGGGTTTTGAGTTATATGAAACCAAACTTAATTTGAGAAATTAGAATAAATTAGCAAATTTTTTTTTTTTTTATTTGCTCCTATTCAAATATTAGTTTTATTATGTGTCTTTTTTAAAAATTTTATTAAACTCTTTTTGGTCTTATTAACCCTTTTAATAAAATTTTATTCTTTTTAAATTTAAGTAAGTTTATTTAAATTTTTTTAAAATCTTTCCCCAACCCCCCCTTTTCCCCCTTTTGGGGGCCCTTTGGAAAATTGGACCTTCCGGGGGAATTTTGTTTTTTTAAAAAAGGGATTTTTTAATTTTTTATTTATCGAAGGGAAAACCCTTTTTTTTTTAAAGTCAGAAAAAAAACCATTTTTAAAAAAAAAACCCAAAAATATTTTTCATCCGGGAGTTAATTTTTTTTTTTTCCTTAATATATTTTTTGTACTTTATATGACGGCATGAACTCTCTAGTGGATGGTAAATAAATTGCCACATTTATAGGCTTTTATTAGATTTTCTTCTATATAGCGCGTTGCCTCTTGAGTCTTTCTATCATTATTCTTTTTGCACTGCTTCACGTTGCTTCAATTTGTTTAAAAGTGCGTGTTCTGGATATCCAATAAAGCTCTGATTATTACTTTAGTTGGAAAATAAATGACTTAGGATAAAATATTGACACAACCAAAATTGAAGTCTGGACGAGGAATATCTCATAATAAATTTCATTTAAGCAATGTCAGTAGAGTAATTTCATAAATTTCTAAACAATTTGGGGAAAAAATTTATAATAAGACATTTTTTTTTTTGTCCTCAGTAACAAAAATTTAAAAAAAAATTTTAAAAATATAAATAATTAAAAAGGGGGAATTTTAAATTTAAATTTTTTTCTTTAAAATTTTTTTAAATTTAATATTTTTGGAAAAAATATTGTATTTAAAAAATTTGGGCGTAATTATAATCTTAATGGCCGTTGCTTTAACTTGGGTGAAATGTACAAAAAATTTTAAAAAAAATTTTTCCCCAAAAATTTAAAATTTTTTTTAAAAAAAAGGGGACCTTTTTTCCCCAAAAAATTTTACATATAAAAAACTATCAAATGACGTAAAATTTTTTTTTTTTTAATTGGGGGTTTATCTTTAAAAAAAAAAGCGATTTTATTGTCAAAAAAAGGACATTTTTTAAAATCAAAAAAAGATGCAAAAAATTTTAAAAAATTTTAAAAAAATAAAAAAACTCGGGTTAATTAGGAAAAACTAATTAGCTAAATTTAAAAAAAATTTTCCTTTTTTTTTCCCAAAAAAAATTAAAAACCCGAAAATGAGGGGTTTTTCCCAAAAATATTTTTTGGGGTTTTCAAAATGTAAATTTGATATTTTTGAAATTTTTTTAAAAAAAAATTTTAAAAAAATTTTTTTTATAAAAACCCCCCTTTTAAAAAAAAAACCCCGATAACAATATTTTTTTCAAAAATTTTTTTTTAAAAATTTTCCCCTTTTTCCCCCCTTTAAAAAATTTTCGAATATACCCGGGGACAATGAAATAAATGGCCTTTATTTCCCCCTTTTAAAAAAAAAAAAAAGCTTTAAAAAAATTTCAAAAAAATAAATAGTTTTATCAAATGTGGATTTTGGATACTATTATATCATTTTTGGTTAAAAAAAGGGGGAAAAATTTTTTTAAACAAAAAAATGATTAAAAAACATTCCCAAGCCTCTGCCCCTTTCCAATCCCCCATATTATGCATTTATATAAGAATATAAATAGATATCATAAAAAAATAAAATCTTTTAAAAAACCTTATTTTGTTTTAAAGGGGTTTTTAAAAAATAATTTTTTTAATTTTTCCAAAAATGCGGAAATTACCTTTTTATTTTATTGCCACATCAAGTATTTAAAAAATCAAAATTTGGAAAATTTTTTTAAAAAAATTTTTTTTTTTTAATTTTTTTTTTTAAACCTTAACATTTTTTTGATATCCCCCCAAAATTTTAAGCATCTTTTTTTAAAAAAAAATAACCCCCCTTTTTTTCCCGAAATTTGAATATTTTTTTCCCCTTTTTTTTAAAACTATGCAAATTTTTTTTAAAAATTTTTTTATAAATATGGGTTTAAAAAAATTAAAAA
>JAHBCN010008593.1:0-38147 GCA_019359885.1 Listronotus oregonensis | reverse complement strand
TGCGTAATACTCTAAAATATATCTCATACACGTAACCTAACTTTTCCAAGTCACGTGGTATTTGACGTATGACGTTTGACATTTGACATTTGACATTTGACAGCCGCCATTTTTTTAGCCATCGCAGTACTTTAAAATAAGCCTCCCCAAGATTCCTAATTAATGTATGACGTCAAGATTTCAAGATATAAAGCTTATCCGATTGGGATGGCGCAGAACGCACTATCTATCCCTATTGGGGAGCATATTTTAAAATTATTTTGAAATATACAGGGTGACCCAAAAAAGAAGTACATATCAAAGTTATATTTTTTCTTATGGAACACCCCATATTTTTTATTTTTTTAGATACTATAGACCAACTAAAGGTGAGTTATTGTTATAATTCCTATACCTAAAACTGACCGTTTCTGAGAAATTTAGAGAAATTAAAAAATACAGACCATATTTTAAAAATTGTTTACACCCTGTAACATATTAGGAGCTGTTCCTTATTAAATTTACTGCTTAGCTAAGGGTTTAGTTAACTATTACATAGAAGTTTTACCTCAATATTATACAGAGTGGCGAAAAAAATTGCCTCAAAGTTTGGACACACATTTTATTAAATAACTACCTAAAGTTAAATGGAACACCCTGTATTTAGTGGCCTTTTTTGACACAGAACTAGATTCCCTTTAAAACTATATTAGGGTTTCCTATACCTATCTCTTCTGCTTTTTATGTAAAAGACGTTTTTATATTTGACTTATGATTAATTTCTTTATCTTCAAAATGGAACACCCTGTGCTGTAATTAAAAAACCTTTTTATTAAGGATTACGTCGATTCGCTAAAAGCACAAGTTTAAATTTCTGAAAATAAGATGTATGTGAAGCAAAATGCAGGCAAAAGTAAAAACTCCAATTTATTGCAATTTCTAAAATATTAAAGCATTCTTAAAAATGAGGATCAAAATATAGTAAAAGGTACAACTATCTTAATTGTTGGGACGAAATATGTTAAAATGCCCTTGTTTATTAGCAAATGTATTGGACTTTATGGTAAATTAAATCCCAAAATAATATTATAATGGGCTCAATAAAAACATACATTTCAATATAACTGTCACCAAAGGTACGATTATATTTATATTTTTTCAATAATAGTCGGCTTTGACCTAAATGACGTTAATTATTACTTGCAAAAAAAATATTTGACAGTGACACTTGTTAATCAAACGATTATCATTGATTAAGCTAGTTTAAAATTATAATTGTTTTGAATAATCGTTATATTTTAATTAGTTAAAATAAAGAAGATGAAATGATTTTGGTAATCGATGAGTGTCAAGAAATAGGTTTATTCGCATCAAAACTATATGCCCAAAGGTATTCTAACAGGCGTCATCCATACTGTGCAGGGTGTTCCATTTATAAGCAAAAAATTATTCATAAGTCAAATATAAAACGTCTTTTGCATAAAAGCAGAAGAGATAGGTATAGGAAACCCTAATATATTAAAGAGAATCTAGTTCTGCGTCAAAATAGGCCACTAAATACAGGGTGTTCCATTTAACTTAAGAAAGTTATTTAATAAAAGTATGTCCAAACTTGAGGCAATTTTTTTTACCACTCTGTATAATATTGAGGTAAACTTTATGTATAGTTAACTTAAACCCTTTAGCTAAGAGTAAATTTATCAGAAGCAGCTCCTTATATGTTACAAGGGTAAACAATTTTAAAATATGGTCTGTATTTTTTATTTCTCTAAATTTCTCACAAACGGTCAGTTTTAGGTATAGTAATTATAACAATAACTCACCTTTATTTGATTTATTGTTTTTAAAAATAAAAAATATGGGTGTCCATAAGAAAATATATAACTTTGATATTTATGTACTTCTTTTTGGGCCACCCTATATATATATATATATATTTATAAACCACTTATACAGACCAATATTTATACACTCGATCAACTTAACCAGACCAGGTCGACGTTACAGACCGGATTGGTCTGGTAACGTTTACGTTGTATTAGTGCTTGTAAAGGTTGTGATGTTACAGTTCAAATTTGGGATTGGACTTAAAATTGGTTCAATATGTCTGTTATATACAGATTTAGTTCACAGATTCTAGTTCAGCGCGAGATCAAAATTTAGTATATAAAATTAAAACTTACAGACATATGGGACCGACGCTATTAAACCTAAGAATCGGCAACACTGTAGCCGTTGCTTAGATCGCTTGGTTTGGTGTTTTTTTTTATTAGTTATCTTTTATTTTAGATTTCTACGTATTTATTCAGAACGCTGATGTTTGTCTGCATCAATTAATAAGTGTCTTAAAAATAATGCGCTTTATTTATGTTTTAAAATGAATATGTTTTATACCGGGATGTTTCTAACAGGTGGTTTCTTTGTATAATTTATCTTTTTAAGATAAAAATATGAAAAGATGAAATATGGTGGGTTGTATAAGACATAAATTTGGATTAATTAACGTTTTTAACTATTTTTATCACCTCAGGTTTAACAGGAAATGACAACAACATTTGTTAAACCTGAAGTGACAAAAAAATTGAACCCGTCAGTGAATTTAAATTTTATTTTTACCTAAAATTTGATATTTTTATTGATCAAAAATATAGGAGAAACCACCTTTGAGATACACCCGCACCCGGTATTATACACCGGGTGTCAGTGAATTCATTTCAACTCGTTTTTTGTCTTTTGCACCTTGATAAGTTTGTTTTTCTTATTTACTGACTGCAGTATGTATAAAGAAAACAAAATAATAAAAAATAGCATTTAATTCAAAAATGTTTAATGGCAATTTAAAACTAAAACATTGAGTTTTAAATTTCGTAACTTATTTTCCTGAAAAAAGTTTGGTAACTAAAACTAATTTTTTTCTAAAAAGGAAAATTTTTATTTTTATCCTGTATCTAAACTGGTCGTCACTGGATTCGAGACACCTGATTTTTTTGATGAATTTCAACCACCTGTAACTTTTTAATTTTTTTTCTTTTTAATTGGGTTTTTTGTGTTTGATTGGACAATTTGTCCTTAGTTTGCTTCCGATTAAAAATCGAATTTAAATTATTAAATTCCTCATTATACAGGGTGTTAAAGAAGGCAAGGTAAAACTGCAAAAATTCTTGAAGGTGGCAAAAGGGCAGACAATTTTTTTAAGAGTGTTTATATAGTGCATTCATTACACTTATTTATTATCTCGAAACAATATTGAGATTTTTGAAAAAAATGCCGTTTGGTTAGAGTTATGAGACAAAATACAAAAAATGGCAAAATTTTGTTTTTTTTTTGTTAAAGTACTGTAGTTTGTTATCATCGATAGATTTAAATCAGATTTTGTTATTCAATAATGCTAACATTGGGTGTTTTAAGGTTAAGGTAAGTTTTACTAATAAGTAATATTTTGGCCTTATACAGGGGTAAACAAAAATGTAGTGGTGAAATTTTTGAGAATCGATGAAAGTGTTTTTAATTGGTTTGTAAAATAGGCGGTAATGCTTGTTTTGCTTATTGTTTGGCATAATTAAACACTAAATTGATATCTCGAACCGGTTTTTTTCTTTTTGTCGTATACCTTGTTTAAGTGTCATTTTGACCGGTTACCGGAGCGGGTTATAATTAAGTTCATTATGAGTAAATATGGTTTATTTTAAAATTATGATGTAAAAAATGACCTTATTACGAGATAATACTGTTAATTACAAATTACCAATAATTTTTTGGAAAAAATATACAGAATGCTTTAATTTTAACTTACTTACTACTCAGTTTTCGGTAACTAGGTAAGATACTTTTTTTATGGGCAAGCGCTCGCATTATTCGCAAATTTTCGAAGATATACGAAGTGTTTTTATTGGTTTAATTTTTTATACCGATGGAAGTTTATTGTCTACTTTTGGCTTACACTGGCCATTATCAGCCGCTTTCTTTTCTTTTGGCGCCAAAATGTCTAAATACCGATATTTTTTAATTTTTGCTGTGTCCCAGATTAAGCCCTGTGTAATATTACAATTTTAAACTTGCTTTTTAAGACTGTGTTTTATATAATCCGTTATCAAAACTTTTTTGCCCATTAAACAAAATATTATTTGTAATTCGTAAATAAGGTAAATTAATTATATTCCGAATAACATTTTTTATATGCAACCCTACTACATTATCAAATAAAATGAACAAAAAAACAAAAAAAAGGTATTTTGTCATTTTGGCGCCAAAGAGAAAAAGAAAGCGGTTAATAATAATGGCCAGTATAAGCCACAAAGTCAGACAATAAACTTAGAAAACCTTATTCTGTATCATTCGTTTAATGATCGGTATAAAAAATTAAACAATTTAAAAAACCAAAACTTCGTTTATCTTCGTATATCTTCGACAATGGTCGGATAATGTTTTTTTGTGCTGAAAGACGGCATAGCTCAACCTTGCCCCATATTATACCATGTCCGTATCTTATCTAGTTACCGAAAACCGAGTATTAAGTAGGTTAAAATTGAAACACCCTGTAAATTGGTTTTAGGATCTACTATCCGAATTTTTAGGTACGTATTATTTAATTTACTGCAATTTTATGAGAATAAAATAAAAATATATTTAAAGTACTTTATTACGTGGTTTCAGCGATTTTGTTTTAACTTTTTAAGTATGACTATACATTCCGTTTATTTTGAAGTTGTATAACAACATTAATGTTGCCTATAATTTAATATTAATGTGTTTATTTTTTCTTAACTACTTAAGATTTGAACATGACCGTAAGTGTCCAACACTATAAAATTTAACACTAAAAAAAGCGGGACAGCTGTCAAATTTAAAGTTATTCGTTACACAGACTATACTCAGCGTTCCTTATACAGACATTAACTTCATTTTTTTTAATGGGACACTATAAATGTAAAAAAATGTAAATAATTAATTTTTAGGTTATGTGCTAAACTTTATAAATTTTCATGTAACATAGATGAGACTTGATGTAACTATTTTAGAGGTATAATTATTTGAAAATCGGCTATTTCTCAACTTTCAGAGGTTGTAGAGCCCAATGTTTTTAACAGAGGAAGACGGTTTTTACATTACATATTTTAACTCAACAGTAACTCACGTCAACTGTCAAAAATTTTGACAATTAACCTTATTTGACATGTATGTAATTTAAATTTAAAAATGGTAGCTATGAATTGAAAACAGTTTTAATTTATATATATTATACATGGTGTCCCAAAAATATGGAAATATTTTGATTAAAAAAATAGCGCTAGGAAAAATAAAGTTAGGTTAAAAGTTTTGGAAAATTAAACGGTTCTGATAGTGACCTTCGACTTTACCCTTAAGCTTGATTTTCAAGGTCAAAGTTTTTTTTTTAAATTCAAACCAGTAGGTATACTAGGAGAGCACGGGCTCACTTCAAGGTCACCGAGTCGTTAGTGAATGCGCATGACCAGTTCAATAGGTGTTCGATACCGGTTCGAAGGGTGTTCAATACCGGTTCGATAGGTGTTTGATACCGGTTCGACACCGATTCGAAAGGTTTTCGGTACCGGTATGTTAGTGGTTCGTTACGGTTTGATACCTGTATCGAATACCTATCAAACCTGTATCGAACACCTATCAAACTCGTATCGAACCGGTATTGAACATCTATTGAACCGGTATCCAACACCTATCGATCCAGTATCGAACATCTATTGAACTGGTCATCCGCATTCACTTACGACTCGGTGACGTTGAAGTGAGCCCGTGCTCTCCTAGCTTACCTACTTAAACCCCTATTAACACCTTCTAAAGCTCATTCAAAAAATATGAACTATCGTCTAGGACGTACAATTTTTTACTTTTTCGGAATCCGATATTAAAAATAGTACTTCCTTATTAAAAATCATTTTGACCTTGAAGATCAAGGTCAAGGTTAAAGTTAAAGTCACCATCAGATATACCGTTTGATTTCCCAAAACTCAACAAAACTTTTTTCCCTATCTTCCTTATTTTCCAAGATATTTAGGTGTGTCCATACTTTTGGGACACCCGATGACACGATATAATTAATATTTTATGTTAAATTCTCAGCTCTATAACATCTGAAGAAATAGACGATTTTTAAATACTTATACCTCGAAAATAGTTGAAAAAATCTAACATGTTTACATAAAATTGCATACAATTTAACGTTAAATTTAAACATTAATGTTATAAGGGTGTTTAATTTAAAAAATAAAATTGTTGACAAACCTAAGTTCTTTTTACATTTAAAAATATAATGAAATGAAACTTCGGTTTTAACCAAAAATATTTGACAATATTTTATTTTGGCACACCTTGTAGATAAAGAAAAGGTAGCATCCCAAAATAAACGGGCTTTTTGCTAATAACGCTGTTAATATTATTATTATTGTAATTATTTAAGATTTATACATTTTTTTTCAAAGATTTAAAAAATATATAAATAATATTTTTTATTATGTTAGTAATTTATACACGCACAGAGTTTGATAAAAAATAAAGATATTACTGTTTTATTTGAACAAACTGTGTTGCCTACCTTTATTTTCGTTGTTTAATGATCTTGCTAATATCACCATTAATTTTGAACGATTCGTTTTGTATATGTTACGCTCAATAATCGAATTCGGGCAATGCCCAAAAAAAGTACGCAAAACTAGATATGAGCAACGAATATTTTCCAAACCCGAAATTTTAATTTTATACGGCAATTGAACATTACAAAACAAGCTGGGCAAAACGAGTTTTGCGCAATTTGAAATGTGCAAAACTAGTTCTGTACATTTTTGAATGGCCAGCACTAGTTCTGCCTATTTTACAGCCTACCAAACCCAAAAAAGTCGGGTAATGTTGTTGTTTTTTGTTTTAAATTTATTTCGTTTGTGCTCGTGAAATTGTGTATGTTACAATTATTATAATTACGATATTTACCCATGTGCCTATATAAAAATGCAACCTGAATTCGACTCTCAATTAGTTCGGTTATTGGAGGCTTCAGGTACTCAAAAACAATCTTATGATGAAAAGTCATTACTTTACTACATTTACTGTGGACGATAGTGACGTGCATGGTTTCATTTAAGATGGAGAAATAGAAAATATGCAAAGTGAAACAGGTGAAATATGGACGATAGTGAAGTGCATGGATTCGTTCAAGATGAAGTAATGGAAAATATGTCAAGTGAAACAGATGAAGTGCAAGTTTCTATTGTCGCTGAGTAAAATATGGACGGTAGTGAAGTGCATGGTTTCATTCAAGATGGAGAAATAGAAAATACGCCAAGGAAAAAGTCCAACTTCTACAGTGAGTGTAGAACCTAAAAACATATTAATAAACCAAAACAAAGGTTTGCTATGTATTGTGTGTCAAAAACCTATCGCCATTGTGAAAAGCCCTCAAAGTGCAATGGAAAATTTATGCTACATGCGGTATTTTAAAAGTAAACAAATTTAAATCAGAATTTCAATGTTTTCTTTGCCAATGTTCTTGCGATATAATTAAGAATCGTAAAAACGCCAAAAAAAGTTTTCGAGTACAAGCCAATTTGATGCTCGCAGAATCAAATAAATAATTTAAACCAGCGCTGGTTGGCGATAATGTCTTTGTACGAATACCAGACGTGGATTGTGGCAGATTAGCACCACGAAATGTAATGGCAGTTTTTCAATCGATTGATGATGGATTTTACAAATTGGCAATAACGACTGAAATTTTACAAAAAAAGTTTTGTAGAAACGAATTTCTGTTGGCTAATAATAATGTTTTTCTAGACGGTAACAATGTTGGCGACAAGAATGACCAAGAAATATCACTACGAACTACATCATCCGATATTTCTGGATCTACACAAGGTTTTATTTCATGTATGTACAATATGTTCTTGTCTAAAAAAGAATAACACCTACAATTCTTAGTGCCATCATTTAAGCTTTTGTTCAAATAAATAATTTTTTAAACTTAACCGGATATTTGCCTAAAAATAAAGTGCTATTTGTTGTTGTATTTGCCAGTATTTAAATAAAATATATTATCTAAAAAACATTTTAAACTTTATTTTATTCGGACCCTGCGCGCTAATTACATTAAAAAAGCAAAACTAATAAGGGTTATTCAGAAATGTACAGAACTAGTATTGTACAGTTTAAAATGCGCAAAACTAGTCCTGCTTATTTCGTAATGCTCAATATCCGCAAAAAAATAAAATTTCGGGTTTAGGAAATATTCGTTGCTCAAAACTAGTTTTGCGTATTTTTTTAGGGTATTTTCCGAATTCGACTGTTGAGCATAACATATATAACAAATTTGTATATTAAACTGCGATAAATAGCCGCGTTTTAAACTGAAGCACCCATATCAAGGTTTAAAAACCGTTTAAAAACTAACTACATATTAGACGTTTTCAAGTCAGAATTGACATCTACTTTATTAAGGTTTGGCAACCCTGCGTGGTCTAGTAACGTCGGCGGAGTATCTAATCTTTGTATCTTCGATGGCTTAAAAAATATGTTGTACGTATTTGGATTCATAAGGTGTATTGAATATATGAAAATCGTAATTTAAGCAAATAGCTTACCCCTCTAGTGTTGCATAAGAAGTTGTAAAAAACAAGATTTAATTTTTGAAATTTACACTTCTCTATCGAACTTCCTTCTTGGTGGTCTAGGGTTGTCTATTGTATGTATAAGGTCTGGTAACGTCGGTCAGACAAGTATATATATATATATATATATATATATATATATATATATATATATATATATATATATATATATATCATACATACACTAGTCATTTCGTTCTTCGCCATTTTCAACCAGAATTTTATTGTTAGTGGCAAGATGTACACTTTCATCTTTCTTCTTTCATTTTTAAACCACCTATTCTTTCTAATTGCATTAGTATTTCTTTTTATATTAAATACAATTTATTAAGACTATCGACACAAGCGATAATATCGTTTGTGACACTTATTTTTATGAACATTATTTGCAAGCTCCTATTTGATACTGCAACAATTAATGAATGGCAGAAATTATTTAAAATGATTATTTTACTAACGGCCGAGTGATGATCGCGTTGTTAAATTTAGCAATGGATTTTGCAATTGTTAAAAGTTAACAACGGTTTAGAATGTTTAACAAAATGTCAGATTTTGACAGGTTACGTACTAAAATCATTGAATAACACTGACAATGACTTTCTGTTAAACATTCTAAACTGTTGTTAACTTTTAACAATTGCTATGTCCATTGCTTAATTTAACAACGCGATCATCACTCAGCCATTAGTATACTAATATTATCAACCTCTGTCGGACGATGAAATCATACAAAAATTACTGCCACCAGCTACCTAGCTATTTGAAGCTGTCAAACTTAAGTGATTTAATAAAAAAAGAGGTTTTAATTAAATTATTCAGTACTAATATTTAATAAACATGATTTGTCCAAATTAGCTTTTAATTATGAGCATAGTGACAAAGAATTTGGCACAATCATTAGTTTGGTAAAACTTTTTCTGTTCTTCTGTCCTTTATTTAAAATGCACTTTTATGTCAAATTTTAAACGGATAAATACGTGAACGGACGGGTTACAAAGTGACATAAGGACAGACCATAGATAACCTAACTTTAGATATATAATTGCTAATAGCATTTATGGCAAGTTTATGCTAGCGCGCACTAAACAAACGATAGTGTCAGTTAGCATGCGTATTTAAAAAGCATGACCAGTGCCGGACTTAGAATCAATTAAACGCGTAACTGTCGACATTACAGGATTTTATGTCAGTTCAAAAACGACGAAGTTTGAACGCTTTCTCTATATTTATAGGTAAGGTAAGTAAGTAAGTAGGGTAAGTAAAATAAACGACAGGTAACAACCTGTCGTTTATTTGACTGGACTAGAATATCGCTGTACAATAAACGGTTTTTTGCGAGATTGGAATAATCTTATAAACAGAAGAGTAAAAAAAATATTGGTACAAATAACGATAACTCTTTTCCTGCTTAGACTTATGTTTTCGATAGCGAGAAAAGGATATTGTAAACAGCTTAAACTTATTTATACAAAGCGAGCATATATTTACTAGAGGCAGCCTTGCCGTTTGGCAGTGCGAGAGAGAAAAAATAATCATAGTATAACCTTTCTCCGTGACTCCAACGAGCCGATTGATCGACGCGGAAAGACCGACAAATCAGCACGCAGAGCGGGGTATATATATTCTTGTTACCGACCAATGAGCAGGTTTGAGGGAGAGAAAGGTTATACCGCTATCCTTTCGTTCTTGCACAAATATACGCTTTTCAAGCGGCAAGGGTACGTGCCTCTAGTAGGTATATGCTCCAAGGGAATACGTTTTATGTTGTAACTGACTTTTTAGATTAATGCAATACATTTTTTGTTCAGATTTTTTCAATACGAAATAAACAATTATAGTAATTTTTTTTCAATTATGATTGTTTTTACAAAAATACGTATTGATGGAAAAAAGTTAATTCTTAGATAAGCCACAAGAGTCATGTTTAGTCGCATTCTCCATTTTTTTAATATTACTAACTATAACGCATTAGTTGTGTACCAGTAGCAAAATTCGTGGCTTTCCATAGCTGTACCATTTAGAAGAACAAAAGGAATTTAAGAAGCTGACAGTGGATAATATGTTTATTTTCGTTTAAGATCAACACCTTATCAAACCACTGTGTTTTACTGGTTCAAAAAACCAGTAACCGTGTTTTTTTTTTAACCAGTGTAATATATATTTTGTTTATGTGTCATTCTCAAACGAAAATGAACATATTTTAGTAAGGTCCGAAATATTATAAGTCTTGTAAGTTCTTGTATATGACAGAATAAACCTCGTCACTTATTAACACGTCCTTGGTAAAGTTGTTTCTTGAAAAGAACTATGCGGAACATTAATAATTCTGACCTTAACAAGGAAATTAAAACTTAAGAGTTTATAGGAGTACATTTGTTTAACATGGGTAATAGTTTTAAAACAATTTTTTAGATAAGTTAATTTGGTCAATAAAATAACTAAAAACAATTCTGGTATGCCTTACATGATATAAAAAATAAAATATGACTTCAGATTTAATCTGTTAATACAATAACAAATTTAAAATTCCAGTAAATAAGCTCCTAACTTTAGTTTATTTTTTTAATAAAAAATACACAACCACTTTAGTCTAATAAAACACAAAAAGTCAATAAAACAGTAAAACTTGTTTAGAATCTATAATTATATAGAAATTCTATTACAAATTACTAAATAAGTCAGTCCAAAAATTAAAAAAATTCACACAAGCGGTCAAATTCCAATTGACAAAGTACGGAACTGGCCGGCGACAAATGGGAAAATAAAATCGATCTGCCAGTCAGTTCTGAGCATGATTGAAGACCCTAAGTTGTGATTACAGCCACGGCGCAAGGACACATTTTTTTGTCCATAAAATCTAACTTTTGAACCGCGTATTCAATACCCTTTACCGGTCCATGTGAAGGTCAGTGGGACAGATAGATAGATAGACAGACAAACCTAATATAATAATATTTGCTTTACACAACCCTTAAAGCAAAGTGTTGCCTTTATTTTAAAATGTATTAATTTCTATCGAAAACCAGGAAAGCAAAAATTTATTACATTGTCAAAAAAGCCTGACGTCTCAATATTTTATATTAATTACTTTGTCATAATAAAGTAAATTAAAAAGGGAAGACCTAAATTAAACAAAAATTAAATGCCTTTGGGTTTTTATAGCTGCTTTAAATCGTTAATTGATATTTATGCGTTTAATCTGAGATCAGGGTCCCCCTAATTTCAGTTAGAACCGCTATAAATTTAAAATACATAATTATAGCAGAAATGTTTCAAAAAAATGTAATTATTATTTATTAAAAATAACTTTGTAATTAATTTTGTTTGTGACTTTAAAGCTTGTAGACAAATCAAATTAATTTTAGAATATTTTGGTTAAAGGTTATATCTAAACTTAGCTATGTTTTTTAGTGGGCTAGCAGTAATATACATAGTTAGCCTTATAAATAAGAGGTGACAATCGTTATAACATATTTAAAGTAATTTTACCCTCTGATTTTGAGTGCGTTGAGAGGTAAAGCTTTATTTTCATTTGGGTATCTCCTTAATTTAATTTATTGAACACGTGTTAAGAAATAAATTTAGTTTAAATAGGTAACAAAGTGGTAATACAGAAAAACAAATTTTCTTCCTTTTTTTATTGGAAATAGACAATAAAAATGTATTGTAAGGTGAAAGAAATAAAAAACATTACCTACCTGAATAGGAAGAAAGACTAGTTTTAAACTTTAAATTGTTAAAAGAACCTTTATTTACCCAATAAACGTTCGAAATTTTAATTGCTTAAAAATTGTTATTTTGTTTTACGCCCCTATCAAAAGTTTATAAATATATTATAAATCAGAACATTACATTTTGCTGCAAAAGCAAAGCAAAGATGCTTTGTTAGAAATTTAAAAAAATTATAGCTAAAATTGTGTAAAAATTGCATTTAATCTTGCGGTTAAATGAGTCGTATCAGTAAAAAATTAAATAATAAAATTTTTAGCGACGAACCCTTGTTTTTTTACCTTACTGTTTAAATAAAATTGTCAAATAAAGAGATAGCTTCTTACTGAGATAGATCGATCACAAACTTATCTGTCAGATCAAGATTTAAAGCTCCTCAATTTGACAATGGTATTCTTTAGTATTTAGAGTTATGCTAATGGCTTTCTTGTAATTACAATAAATGTGAAATAGCCGTATATTTCAGGTAGAATTTCAAAGAGTAATACAGAAAATATGATGAAGCAGATCTAAAGAGTCATCCCTCTTTAGTTCTACCCTCTTTTAAATTTATAATTTTTTTGATGAAACACTTTATTTGTCGGTCAGTTCTAGGGTTTTAACAAAAAGTTGTAAAAAATGCTTGACTTAGAAGACACCTCATTTATTGATTAGTTTTGGGTATTTTTTTAAAAGCGTTTTAATTAAAAGTAGTAATTAACGCTAGAATTAGAAAAAGTCTATTGAGTTTTAATGTTTTTAATTGTCCGTTCTCATTTTCTTATTTAAATCCCAAATTTCTTATAGAAATTCATTTTTCAGGTTACTAAAAATGTGTACAAAAAATATCAAAGAAACGAGACGCTTTCAAAAACCAATTATTAAGTAGAGTGACACATGACATAAAACTAAATTGTCCATAAGTATACTTTAAGATTCTACGAAAAACAAAACACAATATGGCTATTTCACTTTTTTTTTTTTTAATGAGCAATGCCACAGATATCGCCCATTTCATTTATCGTTGAAAGACCCCGTAATTTTTTGTTTTATTAACTACAAAAAAAAGAATACGATACAATTGACACAAATATGTTCTGTAATGGCATACTTTTAAATTAAATATCGTCTGGCTAACACGTTTTACTTGGTTTTAAAGAGTATCTCAATAGTAGAACCAAAGGCAGCAATATAATTTAGGAACTATTGTGATAGAATTTGTTGACTTAGTTTAATTGTGTAAAATTATACATTTTATATAGGTTAAAAGCCAAAAGTTTTTATAAATATTTATGACAATACAAAATACCACAATGACCCTATTAAATTTATTTAGGAAAGCTGTTGCACTTAAATAATATTATAAATTATATAAACACGTTTAATTTACTAAAATACATTTTTAAATTTATTGTTTTTTTTTCTTCCTAAAATATATATTTAATTGGCTTTAAGACCCCAATGGTGTGGTTAACAAAAAATTATTTGTTTAGTATTATACTAGTCCCTTATTTCCTCTTCAAAAATTAAAACCAGAATAAGTTCAGTTTGGATCGAAACCCAGATTTTAGCCGAGCTTAAGCTACTTTTAGTATAAAATAAAAAATATAAAATTCATATTATTTAAACAGTTTTCTAGTAGTCGAAACTCTACAATAATAATATTAATATTATCTCAACAGTTAAGTAAGGTGAGTTAAGTTTTTGTTAAAAATGCGTACCTAACCAAAAAAATATAAATTGACGGTCCCTAGAATATTACAGAGTACATATATTTGAACCTTTAAACTCGTACTTTAAAATTTTACAAAAACAAATATAATTAATTAAGTGAAATCAGGGTAACTAAAATTTGGTGTTGGGTACTCCAAAATAAATTTAACGGTTTACGTTAATTTTACAGGTATTCGAATTAAAATACTTAAAAAACAACACAGCAATATTTCTTTTTATGAAATCATTTTATTATTTTACCTACTAACTTTTTATAATAAAACGGAACAGATTCGACTTAAATGGATAAGAAATTGAAAGCTTTTTACGCTTTTATAGCTCGTTTAAATCTTTAATTTCTTTTTTGCGTTTAATCTGAGAATAAAGCTTCTTTTAATCAATAAATCACGTTATAAATTTTTTATTTAAAAATAATTGGAAGAGACGGATAACTAAAATCACTAAAGAGTTAATGTGAATTATACAATACACAAATTTAGATGAATCCATAGGTTTCGTTTTTTTGCGTCATGTTTGTACTTTAACAAGTATTTTTAGGGTATTAAATTGGAAAAAACACCTATAAGAAAAAAGCAGTTACCAAATTTAATAAAATTATATGACAAATTCAACAAGCAGCGGACAGAAATCTTTTCTTATAATTCTGTTTGTAATTTAAGATATTAATTATACCAGCCTTAATTATTTTTTAAATTATTTTATAGTACAAGATAAATTTGGGCATAAAGTTTAAATTTACCAACTTTATAATTTTATGCTTTATTATTTAAAATTGTTCTGATGGTAAAACGTACATTTCATTAAATGTAAATTTAAAATGGAAAAGAATTAAGTCTTAAACTTTTCCCATATTTTAGACGTAACATGGGAAATATCTACGGTTAAATTTTAAATACGTTATAGCTAGAATTACATTATAAAAGTTTTAAATAAATGGCATTTTTACTTGACTTGCAGCCTATTTTTGGCATTCAAAAAGTAAAAGATACAAAAGAATGTCACTCCCAATAAATGTTTCCTTTTTTACATTATTCAAAGGCTTTTATGAAGAGTATCACACAATTTTGATTACCAGCTTTTCTGTCCGGAAATATCACCATCGAGAGATTTAATTATTTTACTAAAGTAAAACTCTAAATTCTTAATAAATTAAAAAATACCTTTGTTGTACATATGTATCTTAAATAGTGTTGCAGCGTAAATTTTGAAAATGCATGGTAAGTTAATTCAAAAATACCATTAAAAAAGTTAAAATATTTAAACCTACTTTTTATTATAATAGGTATTTATTAGAGGGACGTCCTTCACAAAGTAAGCTTCAAAAATAATTTTAAAAATTAACAAATATTTATCATGTGTCAATGTTTTTGAAATTGACACATGATGAAATTTATTACACCGGCACACAAAAAAAAGTTTTTTGTACATTTGACCGAATTCACCTACCCCGTTTCGCCCGGTCACCCTCCAGATTTGAGTAGATATTTTTTTTATCGCTGTGACTGCAGTTTTTTGCAACTTTTTTGGAATTTTGCATTTTAGTCAAATCTGGAGGGTGACCGGGCCAAACGAACTTTAAATTCGGATTCAGCGGGTTGAAATACATGTCCGTAGGTGGGCCCGATCAAAAGTACAAACAACTTTTTTTATCATTGTGACTGCAGTTTTTTTTTACAATTTTTTTGTTTTTTTTGCACTTTACTTAAATCTGGAAGGTGACCGGGTCAAACGGACTTTAAATTCGTATTCAGCGTGTCGAAATACATGTCCGTAGGTGGGTCCGGTCAAATGTACAAAAAACTTTTTTTTTGTATGCCGGTGATTGATAAACATGTTAAGAAAGCATACAGTCATACTAGGTAGGTAGGTAGGTAGGTTTAAAGTGAGTGGACTTTTTACGCCCTCTAGTGTGATCGCTCGGTCTATTGTGGCTGACACCTTTTTATATTTCGCCCAATAGGATCGGACTTCTAACGAGTCCGATACCAGATTGGGGGAGAGTTCTTACATCTCCTCTTACTCGTGTCACTACCGGACACGAGCACAATGTGTTCTGATGTGTTCTGGTGTCCCTGTCTCCTGGAGAGTATGACGAGCAGACCATTAGATCCATCATGCCCTCCTCTCCCGGTCTAGTGACGTGAGTAGCTACCAGGTCCTTGTTACAGGAACCACTTATTCTTTCTGAGGCCGCATCTCCGGCCTTATCCTATGAAAACGGTCCTATCCACTTTCAGTTTAAAGCCAGGGAACCCTTTTTCCTATAAAGGCGGTTCTGTTCGCCTTCTGTTTGGATGTAGGGAACCCTTCCTAAGCACCTGTTTGATCGGGATGGATTAGCCCTTCCCCGTGAAGCAGGCGCCGGTGGCTTCAGGGGCACCTTTCAAAACGGATTCACCCGTTTCGGTCGGCGCACCATTGTCTGTTTGTGACCTTTAGTGGCACCTCTCGAAACGGATTTATCCGTTTCAGTCAGTGCAACTTTGTCACTTTTTTCCTATGAAAGTGGTTCTGTCCGCTTTCTGTTTGGAGCTAGGGAAGTGATAGTCCACCACGGCAGAGCCCCGCATTACCGCAGTAAGGCTAGATACTCTGAGAGGTCGCCCTGTATCTTAGAAGCACCGTTTAAGACACCTGTTTAAGGCACAGGATGTCATTCACTCATCAGCACGGTATGCTAATACCTTGAGTTAAGCGTTGTGTTCTTTTTAGCTTCGGATCCCGTTCCATACGCTAGCCAAAAGAGTTGCCGTTAACCAGCAACTCTAGCGCATGTTCCAAAAGATCCTACTGGGCCCAACCTATTACACCGGCACACAAAAAAAAGTTGTTTGTACATTTGACCGGACCCACCTACGGACATGAATTTCGACACGCTAAATCCGAATTTGACGTCCGTTTAGCCCGGTCTAGTAAAAGTTGATTTAAGAATTTTGCATCGCGATAAAAGGATGTTCTTTATTTTAAAAACAGCGTAAAACAGTAGTGTAAGAGCGTTTTCACACTGTTCCCGTGATGAAAATAGCCATGCACATTAATTACCATTATTTATTGTTAATTTTTTTGAAACAGACCATGCCACAAGGCGCGGAAAAATTTTTAACGTTAGAAAGCTTCTCAGATTATCCATCGCAACCTTCAAGCATATACTGTTAGAGGCAGTCTTGCAACTCGATCATGCGAACAATGTGCGTAAGTGACAAAGAAGAATAAGAGTACAACATTTCTTTCTCGCTCTACGTGCTTAGTAGTCGGCGTATTTTTTTTTCAGTATTTTATCTACTCCAGAGGTTATACTACCTAAATGTTAAAGAAACATATTTGATGTTTGTTATCCAGAAATAGTGTACACTATTATACAGTTTTTTGTAAAACAACCTTTTGTTACCATCAGTGTAATTTGGGACTAGGGGTTTGGTATGAATTCTGGTGTAAACTAGTTTTCACTTAGTTACTTAAACTCTCAAAGTAGTAAAGCTAGAGGCATTTTTACTACAGGACTTAAATTTGTTTGTTTATAATCATAACTATAAAGCCATTCTGTAATTTCTTAAATAAGTCTAAAACGCGTTTGCTATAAAAATCAAACACGGAACTTATTTACACTTAGTTCCACTATTTAGTCCTACACTTTCCTACCCCGTCTTACACTGTACTTGATAAAAGACCTTTTATGTCAGGTTTAAGTAAAAATGTCGACACTTTAGATTTTAAGAAGTAAGTATATAAGATCAATATTTGTCACTACGTTTTTAATAAAAAGTATAGGTGTCGGAAGTAGTAGAGTAGAAAAATGTTAAAGAAAAGGTTCTTATAAAGAAATAAACTTTGGTAATATTAATAATTTTATTAAAGGTCGAGCTTGACCACTAGGCCATTCAGGACCGACACTAAAAAGAGTAATGTTTTGGGAAAAAAATAAAATATTCATTACTTGTCAAAATAACAGGACCTTAGTTAGTTATTTTGACAAGTAAGTGAGATAATTTTTATTTTATTCCAAAAACTTTTTATTACCTTACTTTTAGTGTCGGTCCTGAGGATGGCCTAGTTAGGTCGAAAGCGCTCGACAGCTTTTAATATAAAATTATTATACCTATTACCGAAGTTTTATTCCTTTCTATTGTTAAGGTATACTAGCCAAGCAACGTTTGTTACTTTAATAAAAGTTTTTCTTGTTTTATTGAAAGTAAAATACGTCTTATTTTATTAAAAGTAAAAATCTAAACAGTAGCTATTTTATTACTGAATTTATAAATACAATGTAATAAGCATAAGTTATATTAAAGAACCTGGTAAAAAACCAAACTTAATAAAGTTCTGCAGTATTGGTTATTTGAGCTATCCATCGTACTGCTTGTTTTTGAAGAAAATAAACATATTATTATAAAAGGACTTTATTATGGTACCTACCTATAATTTTCATATTTTGCATATTTTGAGCAAGGTAATTAATTTTCTTATGTTTAATTGATTTTTAAAGCAAAATTCCGAATTTAATTATTTATTGTCATCCTAACCTATCATTAAGTCCATTGATTACTTTAAAAACGCGATCGTCACTCGGCCGTGGATCTAAAACAGCAGTAAGTGTAAAGAAATTTAACAAAATAACAGTACCAATGCGCGGTTCGGGAGAGAATATTAAAAATATCTTAACTTACGGCCCTTTAAAAAAAGTTTATTGCTAAAAATTTATGCTTGTAAAAAATATAAAGTTTAAAAGATACCAAATCTAACTAAGAAGATATTTAATATAATTAAGTTAAAAAATTCGTATAAAAGAACAAATAAGAAAAATATTGTTTTCGGACAAAAACTATTTTCTTTGAATCAGCCAAGAAATTTACAAAATAATTGGATATATTTTGATGAAAAAACTAACATTTTTTGTGAATTCAAAAGAAAAACTGGCGGATGTTCATGGGGGCCAATAGGGCTAGGCACACTTAATCGCTATACCACGGGACCAGAACCGAAACCGTTCTATTTTATACAATCTTTTCTAGCGAATGAACCCAACAAGTACGTCCTAAAATATTATAATCAGTGATTCTTTAATGTTTTGGAGCTATACGACCTTTTTTTTTATAACACTTCTATGTATTACCATATGCAAATAATATGTATTATTACAAATCCTATTTAGAATAAATGCTTTTCTTTTTTGGAGTATCTTTGTATGGCTTTTATCTAGCAAAACTAGATGTTTTAATTTTTTTATTTTATTTCAATAAGCTTTTATTTTCTTAGCACGATAAGCCAAACTAAAACTTCCTTTATAAACAAACTATGGATTATTTTAAGTTTAGTTTGTAAGAAGCTTAATGTAGCTTTAAAACGATACTAATTTTTCAATTTATTTTTTATTCATAAATAGATGGAAAATATACTTTCAGGCTATTTATTTAAAAGTTTAATGATATAAATCGGGCTGGCCTATAATAAAATTGAAACCCCAAAGGTATTTTTGGTATTTGCTCTAAAATCTGGTAAAGTTGTAAAGCTGATAATTTTTACTTTCTAACTATTCGGCTTATAAATGGGTACTTCAAATAAGCCCTACTTACCGTTTTACGCAAAGCCCCAAAATAGTTGTTTAATTAACCGTTGCCCTAAATATGTTTAATTTTTTTGCATATATTTTGTTTAATTTCTTAAGTAAGTCCATTTATTTTAAAAAAATTACGATACGAAAATTGAAATCTATATTTATTTAAGCAATTTGCAGTTAAATATGTACATATTTTGCTGCGGCTTTTATCCCTTTATTTATTTAGATGTTGCTTTTGCAAAATTTAAAAAGATAAGTACTGTAAAGAGCATTGGAGAATCTTGATATTTTTTGCATATTTTATTGATTATATTATATTTTTATTGCTTTATATAAATAATAAAACGTTAAACAGTACTTTGCTTTAAACACAAAATTTCACAAAGAAAGTAAATTTTTTAATTTAGTTACCTTTTCTAAATTGTAAAAACAAAAAAAGCACATTTAAATATCGTAAATTGTTATTTAAAATTATTTTTTTACACTTTACATAAGTTTTTTAGATTTGTACGAAGGAGCAAATATATTTATAAAGAAAAGGTTTAGCTGTAATTACTTATATACATTTATACTTAAAATAAATAAAAGATTTTTTAAATAAATTGGTATTTTACAAATAAATGATCTTAGTAATGCAAAACAATAAATTAATATGTTATTTTTTTTTTCATTATGGCTTAAGCAAATTTATTTAAACCTTCTGTACATAATAAGGTATGGTTTTAACAATATTCTCTATTTTTTTTTGGCAAAAATCAAAACTTCCCGCCAACAAATTATTTTTCTTATTTTTAGATTTTTGGTGGTCCTTCAAAACTGCGAATTTTTACAAAACTTTATCGAAGTGTAAGCTTCACGGCCAATTTTAACATATATATATATATATATATATATATATATATATATATATATATATATATATATATATATATATATATATATATATATATATATATATATATATATATATATATATATATATATATATATATGGGTTTTCCAGGCGTTTATTGCCGTGGTCTGTTGCTATTTATACCTGACGTTTCGTCTACTACTGTGGCAGACATTATCAAAGGTGTGTCCGAGGTCGAAGTACTCTTCCTTAAGGGTCACGGTTGACTGTTACGGCGACTGCTTTTGTTGGGTTTTTGGTAGGTTGGGGTTTTGGTTCCGTTTCAGCCAATGTAAAAGGGCTTCTGCCTTCAACTTTAGCGTTCTTGCATCTTTGTATCCAAGTTTTGCTAAGATTAAGGCCCTCTTCTTTTATATTAAAGTTGTTTTTATGTTTTTGTATTTCGATTGCCTCTCTATATATTTTTGGATAATAATTGGCTGTTCTATCTAGGACTTGTGTATTGTCAAAAAGGATCCTATGATTGCCCTGTGAAAGTGCATGTTTAACCACAGCGGATTTATCCGTTTGTCCATATCGACAACTTCTTCGGTGTTCTTTAAGCGTGGTGTTGATACTGCGCAATAACCACAATTTTTAGTTTTAACCAAAAAGCACCAATATGTTACTTTTCGTTAGTGCTCTTTCAGTTTTTTTTTTTAATATTTGACGTTTACACGTAAATTTAGCTTTTATAGGATATTTTATCAATTAAAGCACTAACTTTTTTATTTTAGCTAAAAGCAATATTCTTTAGATTATTAAAAGCTTTGAAATATTAATCTTTTTATTTCTAACTCTAAAAAAAAGGTATAAAAATATCTTTACCGTGTTATTAAATTTCTAAGGCTGTATAATTTTTAAACTCTTAAGTATAAGCCGATAATTGAAAAAAGTGTGTTTCAATAATTTTATATCTATACAGACTTTAAACAAGTAAGTTTAAAATTAAAATTGTTAAAAAGTTTTTTAAGGGACACAGTTGTTAAAAAGTCAAGTTTTTTAGATATTCTAGGACGTCAAAGGATAAATTGTTTTATATACAATGGGTTAACCCTTAATATTTTTTATATGTTAAATAATAAAACAATGAACCTAAGTGTATATTTTGCTCTATCTAAAATGGGATAAGTTATTTATTTTTAAATTGATTTTTTTTTATTTCCAATCAAACTAAATCTTTACCTGGTTTTACGTCTTAAATTTTTTATAAAAAATATGCAGAATCCCAGAATGTCGCCTGTTTTTAGCATTTATTTTTGTGGTCAAATAATATTTAGGGTGTATTTTGTATTGACGAGATAATTTTTGGGGAAAACAACTATTCCGGTGCTTTTGTGTTAAAAGATGTTATTTTTACGAAATTATGCAGTGTGTAGTAAAAACTATTTTAAATAATCAAAAAATTTAACCGAATCCTAAAACTATTCTTTGACTTTAAATTAAAAAAAAAAATAGGTAGGATGTTATCCACAAAGTTAAAGGTTAACAAACCTAAAATTTTAATTATATTAAAAATTATTTGTTTTTGAAAATGTTTTAGGTTAAAAAAAACAATAAAGATAAGATAAACTTAAGTTTACGTCTATTAAAATTATACACTCTGCAAAACGTAAACTAGCAATTGTATTCCTTTGCCGAAAGTTTTTTAATTTTTTTCTTTATCATTTCAATCCATTTCAAAATCTAAACCACACCGCGATGTTTTACTCTCCTATTTCCCATTTACTTGAGGTCAAACTGGCAAGGATTCCCTAAGGATTAAGTGACTAATTTGACCAATTACTTTGACCGACACGTTGAATAAAAAGCTGGAGGAATTAGATTTGCAGACTAATTTTATGTTTTAAATAATTTCAACTCGAGACACGTTAATAGTAAAACTTCCAGTTAAGATATATTACTTAAACATGTATTTGTTTTAATAAATTTGAACCAGTTTAAAATTTTAATTAAAAAAATACTTTAAGGAGTAGTAGTTTCTTTACTTCACCAAAAATATTGGCATAAAGCAACCAAATATTTATTTTGAAAAATTTCATTATTTGTTGGATACTGTTAAAAAAACTTAAAATATAGTTTTTTTTATTTGCATGTATAGGTTGTGATAAATGTAAATCCCTTATTAAAAAGCTAGTTGCTTTTCTAGTTAATACTAAGGAAATAAAGAAACTTTGTATTTCGGGCTTAAGTTTATTTAAAACAAAATCCTAGCAGAGTGCTTTCGGTAAAACCATCATCAGTGCTATTTGTCGTCAAGCCGGAGGCATAGCAATTTGAGCCAACATAATGTGTAATAGGACCTTAGCAAACTAAAAACAAACATTATTACATAAAATTTAAATTTAAATTAAAACAACTGTGAATAATGTCACATTTTCCCTTTTAAAGGGTGAAGTAATAATGTGATAGTTTGCTAAGGTCCGTATTATGTTGGCTCAAATTGCTTTGGTAGGATATTGTTTTAAATAAAAATTTGCACGAAATACAAAGTTTTTTTATTTCTTACATTTTTACGTGCACACAGCCACAATCAAGTTACATTTAGTTAATATTTGTTTATCAAAACACAGAACCATTATTAAAAACACTAAAAATACTTTTATTTTCTTTATTTGTTAATTGTTACACAACGTAACGGTTAGTGAGGTATCTTTAACCGTTTTCAAGTGATAACTTAAGACTATTCTTAAAAGCTACGATATATGAGCATCTTCTTTTGTGAGTTTAAACTAGGTTTTCTCGTAGCCTCTAAATAGGTCGTTGATACCGGGTCCGTACCGGGCTTGCAACGTTTTTTTGAAAGTGTTAGACAATGTTATGGTTTTAAAAACACTAAAATCTTGGACTTCCTTTGTCTTTATTTGTTAATTGTTACACAATATTTCGGTTAGTGATGTATCTCCAACCGTTTTCAGGTAATAACTAAAAACTATTCTTAAAGGCTACAAGCTATAAAGGCCCCCACAGACCTCGTTCTTTTTAAGCAGTTTTAATCGTGGCGATCAAAAACGTCCCTTACATTGCCAGTTTATGGACGGAAACCGTCGGTGAAAATTTTTGGCCGCGCGTGATATCTTTATCGTTGATTCGTCATTTAAAAACGAAGTGTGTGGTGCAGAACGTTTTTAATCGTCATTCTTGTAACAAATAAACTTGCTTCATTTACATTTTTCGGTAAACAACTGCAGCTTTCGGTGAAAAAGAAATTAAGTGTAGGGAAATACATTTTTTATTCGTCTGACTGAGCAGTCATATTCGGCGATTAAGAAGGTTAAAAAGAACGATAGTCTGTCTGGCCCTTAAGACTAATCGTGCCGGGTTTTGTTTAACTTTGCTGATCCCACGGAAAACTCAACACAACTTAAAAGGCCGCTTTATTAATGACTCAAAATATTTACAACCCTCTCTTACTCAGCAATTATACATTAATTGTATGTATAAGAGCTTCGTTATTTGCCTTATTAAGGTCTTGGAGGAGAAAATGGGGTAGTTAGATAGAAATCTTTAGGTAACAGAGGGAAAATAAATTTTTTTCCCCCCGTCTTTCCCCAAAGGGACCACACAAAAACTTTTATGGACCGGTCAAATGAGACCAAAAATTAAAAGGAAAGGGTACTTAAATTTATTTAAAGCTGACGTAAAAAAAAATTTTTAAAAAATTTAATTAAAAAAAACATTTTAAAATTCCCCATCGTTGGGGTTTGAAAAAAATTACTCGATGTCAAAAACAAATTATTTTTTTTTGCGATTTTCTTTAAAACAGGGGTTTTCAAAAATACCCAAGAAAAAAAATTCAATCATAAAGTTATTTATAAAAAAGGTATCAATATTTTTTTTTCTAAAAGCCACCGTACCTGAGATATAACGATTCAAACAGTTGTAAGCGTCATTGTATACACACGTTTCCACGCCACCTCTGAGGTAGTCTACATAGCGCGTTTTTTTTTAACGTAGTTTCCCCGTTAGGCCTATTTTACAGGTCTGTTGTGATTCTATTTAATTGAAAACTATTGCATAATAACAGATATTCGCAAGGGTTGGAATTGATAAAAGCGAAATTAAAAAACAGTAGAAAAGTTTATTCGTCCGATTCATAATCTTTAATCACTTTTTCTTGTTGTTTATCTTCTTGACCTTTTCTTCTTTTTCAACTTTTTTTCCTTGATTTTTTTCTTCTTCCTGGGTGTAAGTGAATTGCGTCAATAGCGATGTATCGCATGTCTGTTCGTCAGTATTAAACGAATCCTCTGATGTTGGTGATTCAACATTAAAACACGACCGGCCTTGACAATTCGTGCATGCCAAAGAACAAAATAGTCCAATTTTTTTGTAATCACATTAAGCTCTGCATCCCGTTTTATAGTTGACAAAAATTGTATTTAGCAGTTTTTCCGGCGCAGGTGGGAGTAAAGTCTGAATTGGTTCTAATGTAATATCGACCAACTTCCAACCCCAATCTTTTGAGTCTAGCTGATAACCAAGCTACACTTGAATATACCCAAAAAAGATGTCGATGAGCAGCAACTGAGGTTGGAGGAAATCAAGCTTATTTTTATTTGTTTTTAATTTCGAGTGTTTTTAACAAAACATGCCTTATCTGAGCAGGTAGTTTATATTCTTGATATTAATGATTAGATCTTTATTTTACCTGATATTCTCATAGTTATACTTATGTTTATTTTATATTTTAAATGGAAGTTACAATTACCGATAGATTTTTTTTTTACTTTTATTACAGCTACAGAGATGTATATACGTACTTATACATATCATGACTCTTACAACTTTTTGAATCGTTATATCTCAGAAACGGTAGCTTATAGAAAAAAAATATTTTTACCTTTTTTATGGATAATTTTATGTTCAACAATTTTTGTTAAAGGTAAGTTTACGATAAAACTTACTGTTTTAAAGAAAATAGCAAAAAAACATTATATTTTTTTACCTTTGACCTCGAGTCAATTTTTTTCCACATACCGGAAAGATGGGGAATTTTGAAATGTTATTTTAAATTATGTTTTAAACAATTTTACTCACTTTTAGCTTGATGTAAATTTATGTTCCTTTAAATGTTTAGACTGACCGGAGTATTATGTTGCGTCATTAAAAAATGTTTTAAAAAAATTGTATTAATTTACGGAAATCGTTGTTTCGACGTGGCAAAGGCGACAGACATTACCAGATATAAAGGTCTTACAAAATAATGGTGATATAAGTATTTTAGTTATTTTTTATTCAATTTATTATAAAGAGATTATTTATTTATTTAACCTTAAACCTTAAATAATCTAGTACGTACGTATTAAAATAAGTGCGAGCAGGAAAAGTTCTTTTTCTTCCCCCTGCCTTAATAAATAAATCAACGTCAAAAACACTCGCATCATGATGTACTTTAAACCACTTTAACAAGGTTAACCAGAAGCTCTATATCGCGACTATATATTTAGTTCACTTAACAAGCAAATCCAGGGGTATTAGTACGTATGTGTATGTATATTTGTATAGACTAGTTTTCCCAGAGTATACTCGTATATTGTCTTCATTTAGACAATGCGTATAATAAAAGTTTACGTTCTAGTTTAATTATATTAAGCCTAGTTTACTTGTATTAAATGGATAAAATAAAGCTGTTCAGATTATGGCATATGGAAAGTTTTGTTTTTATTAATTTAACTAAAAGAGAGCGTCAGTACCAAACATTACATGTTTGTTTGTAAATATTAAAGTTAAAGGGAATTTTTGTAGCAGAAAAGTAGGCATATTTTGTAAATTTCATAAAAAATTTTGAAAGAAATTTTTTTTAAATAATAATTTTAACACATTTTTTTTAATTAGTAAAATATTTCGAAACATTTTTTTAAATGTAAATCATACAGGGAAAAATTAGTGAGTTGGTGAAACAATAAGTATTTTTAAAAAGTTGCTAATAATAACGTGATTTCTTAGGGGTATTAGTCGTTTAGACATCAAGTTGCAATCAAAGCATGGGTTCTACGTACAAGTCAAGTAATTTATTAGTCATTTTTAACTAAAATTAACCCAAAACTTCAAATTTGGGACAATATTTTTTTTTAATTTAAGCTAATACAATATTTTAAAAATTTTATAAATTTTTAATTATATATATATATATATATATATATATATATATATATATATATATATATATATATATATATATATATATATATATATATATATATATATATATATATAAATACAGCCGATCGGGTCAGTTGTCAGATTTTAGTGGATGGATTTCCCCTAAAAATGATATAGTAGGTTGCCGATATGGCAAATCAATATGGCAAACTGCAATATGGTAGCAGCCGCATTTTTGAAAAACCAACCAATTTCATCAAATTTTACGGGTTTTTGTTTTTAATTAAATTTTAAAAGGTCAAATTATCAAAATTAAAAGGGTGCCGGATCCAGATGGCAGATGAATATTTTGAAAATTGATTATGAATCAAAAATTAAAATATAAAAAATAAGTTTGGCGGATCCAAGATGGCGGATCAATATAGCGGACCTTTTTAAATCTTGCTTAAAGTCAGCGTTCCAAAAAATATGTACACCAAATTTGGTAAAAAAACGGTTGATTCAAAACGCATCCGCCATCTTGGATCCCATTAACTAATCGACCTTGGTTAATAGACTAAAAACCCCCGTATTCAAATTTGATGCAAATCGGCGATTTTAAAAACGTCACCATATTGATTTTTAACCTTTATTGGTTTTTGACAACCACCAACTTTTTAGAAGCCATCATCTGTCATTTGACCCAAATTCATTGCCATTTTTAAACATACTGGTTATTTTTTTCTCAGTCTACATTACGACGGTCAAACCAAAAGATATGAAAGTTCTTTGGGGTGGCGCCGGTTTAAATTAAGGCATGCACAGCAAATCCCCCGGTGTGGTAGGAGCCACACATGGGCTGTCTGACTTGACCTTGATTAATTTTAATCAGTCATAAATTTCTCTGCCCCCTCGGTCGTTTTTTTAAAATTCATCCAACATACCATGCCTTGAACTGCGTGGCCCAGCTTCATTTCATCGCCTTGGCCTAGCTTCATAGCAGCAGTCTTTTTTCCTTAGTATGGATGAACTCTGATTTAAAGGCGGTGTCCAAATCTTCGCGTTCCATCGGATCTTCGGACGGGTGGTGCACCCCCGTGTGCCTCCATTGTTTGGGTGATTGGGGTGATAATACCCAAGTTGGTTTTGTCGAAAGGCACTGCAGCCTACAGGGCTTGTTGTATCTCTTGTGTATTTGTTTCGGATAAAGGTTGGCACCTTATACAGGTGTGAAACCATGTTCCCCGGTCCGCCTCTTGTTGTCACCATGAGTTTGTTTCCAGTATGTAAGTGCAGGCATTTCTTATATGTGTGAGAGGCTGTCTCTTCTTCGTCACATAGTCTGCAAATGGGTTCTTCTCTATAGATGCCATAGGTAATATTTTTTTCTTGGGGTGCATTTTTGTTTATTAATCCTGTCACTACCCTAATCTGGTTCTATTTAGTTTTAGTTCTTGCCCATGTTTTAAAAATTGGTGAGTCCAGCATTGATTTACTTTTTGCCTTGGAATGTGGTTCCAGTTGACTGATGTTTGGATCCACCGAGTCATGTACCCCGAACCAAACTTTGGTTTTCCCAGAAACAGGTTCAGGACCCACAAACATTACTGCGGAGCCTCCCCCTGGCCAGGTCTGCTTTTCTGCTGTATTCCCCGTGGGCTGGCACCCGGAAAGTGTCCCTTTTGTTGTGGTTAAACCCGGAAGAGCTGCAGACAGTTCCAACCTTGGGGGTTGACTTGTTGGGATGCCCAAAACCAAAGGCCTGACTATCAGAAGATATGCCGCCCTTCTCCTCCTGGTCTCGCAGACAAAGTTCCCAAAGGCATATATTTCCGCCTGGAAAACATCTTTTTCCCCAGGAAGCATAGCATTGAACCGGGTCCACCTTTTTCTGCCCGGGGCTCCATTGTGTTGGATTATCCATACCAAACCAAATTCCGAGACTTTTACCGGAGAAACCTTCATAGCTAAGGTTTTTTTATAGTTTTGTATTTATCTTTTGGCATTGTATCTGCCCATCAATATTTGGTTTGTGATACTGCTCGTTATTCTGTGTCTAGGGCAGGCCCAGGCACCAGTTGCCTTCCTAAACCTGTATCAATCCTGCTCCGCCTATTTATACCAGAGGGAGGCTGGGAAAGTTCCATGGCTGCAGTTGAACTATTTCCGTTAAGCATGCTAGTCGCTGGGTTTTGGATCTCTGCTTTTCTCTGTTCTTTTGACAATGTGAACCGTATTTTTCATGGGTCTTACCACAGCGGTACAACCGTGTACTGCGTGGCTGAAATCCCAATTCTTCCACAGCTCTTTTGGTAGCCATTAGAACCACGCATTAATCCCCCCATATGTGGATTCCCGGTAACAGAATCAGTTGTAAGGTATTTACCTCCTGGACATAGCCGGGGGGTGTTTCCGAAGTGAGGAGATTTTAAATCATCCCGCTTTCTTCGTCTTTGTGAGTTTAACAAATTTGCCCAGGATTCGTAAGGTTTTTTGGAAACATTCTCATTTCCCCGGTGCCCTTAAGCTCCGAGGTTGTTTTGTTATGCTTGACAAGTATAGTGATGTCCATACCCCTGGGTATAAAAGCCATTATTCATTTTCCGGGAGTTCGTCAACAACCATATCCCACGGTAGTGGGGATAGAACCCTGTGGGCATCCTTTGACCACTGACACCTCCATTTTTCGCTGAATAACGTTGCTGCGCTCGTCTGCAAGCTTGTTTATCAAAATGGTGTCGTTAACATTATGTCTGGCAGGCTAAGTTGAAGGAGGTTCGATCAAAGCTCCTCAATGTCAAGAAATGCAGAAAAGTGCGTTTTCCCTTTTGTTGTTCAGTGCGAGTTCTAATCTGGTCCATTTGGGGTGAGCGTTCGCGATTTTCGGGTTTTTGATAGGCATGTTGGTTTTGTGGGTGCCTCTCTGTCAGAGAGCCCTGACATACCTGTCGATCAGTTTTATATAAAAGGATTGTAATTGGTCTAATCCCTTTGCCTGGGAGCGGTCTTACCCGGCTTTGGAAGAAGACCTAGTCTGCTTCCATGCATCGGGCAAATAGCTCGTAGCAAAGGTTTTGCACGGAAGGGTCCAAAAAGCGGGGGAAACCCTTAGGGTTTGCTTTCCCTGTAGTAGTGTTTTGGATCCCATCAGGTCCGGGTTTGCTTTGTAGGCTTCAAATGATTCAATTGCCCACTCGTTTCGAAAGTTTGATTTCCTTTGCTACTTCCCAGTCGCTTCTTGTGGGCCGAATTTCGGAACATTGATTGTGGGTCTCATAATTGAGTTTTCTTGATCCTGGTGATTTTGAACAAATCTCAATTTTTCCCCTGCCAGTTTCAGAGTGAATGGTTTTTTTAAGTCCAAAAAGGTTGACGGATCAGACAGGATTTTTGGGTCGTTTGCCGGTGCTGGTATTTTCAACCTCCTGGCAGTACTCCATGAACCCAGTTTACCCCGGCCCCGTTTTTGTATTCGGTGAGGGGGGGGTTGATATTCATCCCACTCCCCGTTTTCTTCGCTCTGTTGAACAGTCTGCGGGTTTTTTCTTAGCGTTATTCCGGGTGGGTTTTTTCCTGGCGGTTTGTTTTACTAGAGGAAATTTTTCCCTGATAAAAGTTTGTAATAGCCTCCAATTCACAGGAAGCAAGCTCTTTTCGGTAGTATTCCTAATGCTGGTTTTGACGTTACTGCAGTTGATGGTCAAAGTTTCCTTGTATTTCTCCCAGTTCCTTGTCCTCGGATCACGGTACCCCCCAAAACCTCTAAAAGGGGGGGGAAAATTGGGGAAAGATGTGCCTGTGATCAGCCCACGACGGTTCCTAAAGATCCTTCCCCCTTTTTCCTGGGATCGTATACGGGGAAATGCCAAAGTAACGTCGATTACCTCTTTACGGGCTCTAGTCACAAGTAGGTTCATTCCCCATTTAATACCTCTAAATTTTTAAAGAAATAATAAAGTCTAAGGTACTCACCTCTCCTGTTGAAAATCACTGCTTCCCCAACCAGTGTGGTGTGCATCCATCCCAATAATGACTGTAGGTTAGAGCCTTAAAATTGCTCCAACTGGCGGATTTCCCTCAGATGGGGTGGTCAGTCATAGGGAAGTGGGTTAAACGGGACATTCACCCAACCACCCCATGTTTATTTAAACCAACCACCGCCTTCCCTAAAAAATTAAGTCATTTAAAAGGCCCATGTAATTTCCCTTCCCCAAATAAATACAGGATCTGTTCCGAGTTGGGGTCTTTTAACACCTCCCGCCCAAGCCCCCAACTTTTTTCCCTTTAAAAGCCCAAAGGGTTTTTGTATGAGGGGTATGTCCCCCTCCACAAAGGGGTATTTGGACCCCCGGGTGCCCTTTATCTTCAGGTTCTTGAACCCCGATTCCTGCAGACTCCTGTTTGCGTGTTTTGGTCCTCTGAAGGTGATTGGGTTTAGGCCCAAAAAAGGGGGCCCTTCTTGCCCAATTCCTTAGGGGTGTTCGTCCGCCAAGTGGGGTCCCCGTTTCTCCCCCTACGGCTGGTAAGCCTCCCGTCACCTGTATTGAAGGGTCCTTTTTTTGGATCCCCGTTCTGAAGGATTTTCCCCGGGTCCGCTAAAGGGTTCCGTGGGTATAAGTAACCTTGGCAGTTTTGACAACGTCCTTTGCGCCCCCTCTAGGGTCGCCCCCCCCCAGGGTTGAATTTTGGAACTTTTTCCATTAGCCAGTCTCTGGCGTGATCGTTTACCGGAAAGAAAGCACCCCAGCCTGCCCCGGGGAGCTACCCGCAAACTGCGGCTCCCCCCGCTGGAGACTTAAAGATCTCGAGTTCATCGCTGTTTACTGTTCCGCGGTGAGTTTTCCTTCCGGGAAAGAGTCCCAGACTGCCGGGGCCCGTGAGAGCCTGTTTTTAAGGTTGCCCCAGTTGTTGTACTGGGGTTTACCTGTACATGCTTAAAACCCCTTTCTTGGTTTGTCTCCCCAGGGTACGGTACTGATTGCGGAACATTCCGTTTCCGCCGGGTTCCGGTTTTCCCCCGACTCGGCTTTTTCTGCCTGAAGGTTTCTCCCGCCTCCAGTTGGCTTTGGTTTTTTTATTTGCCCTGGGCTTCCCCCGGGTTTTGGTTCACCCTCTTGCTTTGGCCCCCCTCAATTGCAAGTTTCCCCTGTCACCAGAAACCCGTGGGTTGGGCTTCCCTTTTTTCTGGGTTTTTTGAGCTGGGGGTTTGTTTCCTGCAGGTTCAATCCAGCGGTTTACCCCCAGGTAAAGGGGAGGGTTGGTCTTTATAACCCTTTCCCCCTCCCAGTTGGATTGTTTTTTTCGGGGGAAACCATACGTTCCCCCGGGGGTGCGGAAAGGGGGTCCATCCCGGGAGAAACCCCTTTTCTGGGACAACACCACTCCCGAAAACCGAAAGGGATTCTGGGGGCTCGTTAAAGAAAATCTCCCATGTGCCACCCTCCCCGGCCGGATTTCCCACCGGGATTGGGTTGTGAAGAAGAGGAAGAAGTAGTGGGAAAATGAGTAGCTCCCCAGCCCAAACCCAATGGCGTAGTGGCCGAAAAAGGGGGTTTGGGCCCAAAGGGGGGCCATTGGGTTAAAAACATCTAAATTGTTTAAAAAAAGAAAGAGAGAGGTACCAGGTATCACTAATTTGAGCACTGGTGGTGGTCCGCGGCAGCGAGCCTTTACCAGGGTTTTGAATTTTATCTTCTCTCACCCTACTTATAATCGCCACTTTTGCCGAAATTCCCTGAAGACCCGGGCCCCAAACCGCCACCCCGCGCTTGGTGGGGGCCCCCAGCCATCATTTCATTAATAATATATATATATATATATATATATATATATATATATATTATATATATATATTATATATATATATATATATATATATATATATATATATATATATATATATATATATATATATATATATATATATATATATATATATATATATATATATATATATATATATATATATATATATATATATATATATATATATATATATATATTTTTATATATATATATATATATATATATATATATATATATATATATATATATATTTTATATATATATATATATATATATATAAATTTATTTTCCAAAAAGACCTACGGTGTTTTAAAAGTTTGCCAATAAATTTGAAGTAAAAGTTAGTGACACCCCTTAATGTTGCTTTTTCTGTGTTATCCTTTATTAAACGTTTTTATTTGCGGAAACCCAACCTGAAAGTTTTTTATACTTACAAGTGCGAAAATTTTCCCTTATTTTATAAAAAAAAAAGCAAAATTTAACCATTTAAATTTCTCTTTTGGGGTGACAATCCGCCTTAATAAATTTAAATCATTTTCAAAAATCCTTTACCAACCTAAAAATAACTAAGCAAAAAAAAGTATTGCGTCGGCAAATTCCGTAAACTCGTGTTGACATAGCGTACCCAAAAAAGTCTTGAGATTTCCCCGCCAGAAAACAAACGAAAAATAAAAAGTAAAAAAAAGGGGTCGAATGGCGGGGCCTTTTCGTGGGGAACCCGGGGACAGGCGGTATAATTACATTTTAAAGCTAAAAGTCAAAACACCTTAAAAACCCCGGGAAGAGGTGTACGGGTGTCTAATTAAATTTAAATAAATTTCTTGAAAAATTTTAATTTTTTTTTAATTTTTGAAACAAATTATTAACTTTCTCTCACCTTCTTGTTATTAAATTAACCTTGTAAAAAAAGTGAACAGAAAAAATTTGTCTTTAGATACTAAGTTATGTTTAAATTTTTCAAACCCTTTTTTTCCAAAAAAATTTAAAGGGCAAATTTAAAAGAAAAAGGAAAATTTTTAAAAATATTTCCCTCTTGCTTTGAGAATTTTAATTAAATTAAACAGAAATGATCTTAAATTAAATTTAACAGAAATTTGTAAGGGGGAAATTTTTTTTACTAAAACCGGTGAAAAATCTTACTTTAAATTGGTTTGATGATACGTCCATTGGCGTAAAAAAATTATAAAGTAAATTCTTGAAATTTATTTTTAATAAAACTTGGGTATACTTACTTAATTCTTTGTCTCTCATTTAAAACGTTTATACAGGGCATTCAAACCTTAATTTGCACCTATTGGGTTGGGAGTTCTTTTGTAATACCGAGAATTTGTCGGCAACTACCCAAAGGTGCGGGGGCGTAAAGAATTACTTTAAAAAAATTTTTTTAAAAAAAAATCCCCAAATTTTTATCGTAACTTGACATTTTAAAAAAAATTTTTAAATTGGGAGTGTATTATTATTATTTTTTTTAAACAATTTTTATCATGGAGTTTTATGTTTGAAAAATTTAAAATAAGCAAGGTTATGTTTATAAATCTGTTTCTTTTTTTTGTGTCCAGAGATCTAGTAAACTGCCTAACAGCAATGCCATGTAGTAGTACCGTAAAGGTGTACTTTCAAAATTTGGGGTGTTCTACCATTTTTAATAAAAGGAAAGGGTTTTTTCCGTGTAGTGGTAAAAATAGGAAACCTTTGGGCAACAAAAAGTAGTCTCTTACAAAAATCGGTTATATCTGGATTTTGAGATTGCATTTCGCAACATCTAAACAAGCAAGAATGTTTGTTATTTTGTTTGTTAATGTTTGCATAGTTTTCTGAAGTTTAGAACCAGACTTTGGAAACTACGACCCAAATGCGTTGGCAAAGTGGGCACCTGTTGGAGTTCAAGCTAATTAATTGAACCATGTTAGTATGTGGACAATCATCATTAAACCTGGGGGGGTCCCTAAAATGAATTTTTAAAAAAATAATTTATCTTGGAGTTGGTAAAGATAAAAAATTTTTTTTATAAAAAAATTAGTTTGTTATGTATGGTCTTACACTAGCTCCTTTTGAAATTTTTCCAAGAACAGGTTTTTGTTATGGCCCCTTTTACGAATTTGAGCCTATCTTCATAATTACTGGGGCAGGTCCTTTTCTGCCCTAGATAAGGAAAACATTTTGGAATTCTTTTAAAGTTTAATTTTTTTAACCCCGTTTTTCAGACCAAAATTTCCCCATTTTGTGTGTTTTTAAAGACTTTAACGAAGTGAAATTTGGTTTGAAATTGTGAAATTTTGGTTCGATAAAAGGTTTAAAAACACGTGAGGTAAGGTAAAATTTTTTTTAAAAACAGGTTTACAGCTTTAAAATTTACAGGAAGTATCTATAAAACTCTTTTTTTTTGATGTTTTTTTTATTAGGTGGACGAAAAGGGTTAAAAATTTTGGAAAAGGGGGGAACATCTTTATATAGTTTTGGTCTAAACACCGAATTTTTTTTCAACTTTTAAAAGCGTGTTTTATTTGATTTTAAGTTATAAAAACAATTGCTTATTTTTATTTTTAAAGGGGCATGTTTTAAAGATTTTAATATTTTTTTACAAAAACTTTTTCAAAAATTTTATTGTTGATTGGGGAATTTAATTATAAGGGATTTAATTTCGTTGGGATTTCAAGTATTTTTTAAACCCAACGAAAGTTCAGACTTTTTTTTCTTTTAGAATTCGGGGGTTTCCCGCTTTAGAATTTAAATTTAGGATCGATGTGTTGGGAGATCATATTTAAAATTTTAAAATACAGGTTTTAGAACTCAAGTTTTAATCTCAGGGTTCATTTTAAATTTTGATGTTTTATCTTCTGATCCAGGGTCTCCCTTTTGGCTTATTTCCACTTATTGGACTGTACTGGTCTACGTAGATTACAAATTTAGCACAATGCAATTTTAAAATCGTAACAAATAATCATAGGGCTGACAAATTTCAAATTACATAAGATGCATCTTTTACATTTAAAAGAATAATTGTACTAAGGCACAAAAATACTAAGGACTTTATATTTACAAAGGGTCTTTACATGAAAATAAAACATTCTTTAACCCACCCACAATGGTTTTGTTGGTTTTTACAAAGTAATGGGTGTTGTTGTCTGGTAAAATATTATATAGGTATTGTGGTTACTTTTAGGACTTAAGGGGCTTACATAAAACAAAATAAAATAATATAAATTAAATACTTCTAGAATTAGTAGTACAATTTTTTTGCACTTTACTGAGAAAAATTTGATACTAAAACAAAAAAAAATATGTTTCTTTCAAATTTCAAAGCAAAAGTGTTTAATTCTTTGAGTTTTTAATGTTTTACTTCGAAACCCCTGCCAATAGAATGATTTTTAGGCATCGACGATTATTAAGAGTAATATTTTTATGAGAAAAGGGGAATAACTTCCCGAGTACTAAGTATTTTTAAATGTCGTACAGTCGCTAGGACTTTAAGGGGTTTTTCATAGTATTGCTGTTTTTGTCTGTGGGACAGTAGGGCCAAAAAAAGAACACTACAGTAAAAGTATTGGCCTCATAGAACTTTGTTTGAATCTGGTACTTCAAACATTAAGTATGCCCCCCTTGTTAAGAAAAAGGTGCTGCTACCCCTCTCCATATTAAGAGCAATGAAAAATTTTGTCGGGCATGGGTAGTGGTTTCCAGTATCTAAAAGATGTATCTCCTCAACAAAGTGATGCATTAAAAGAAGGCATATTTATTGCACCTTAGATAAGAAAGTCCAGATGATTCTGTTTTCAAGAACAATTAAATAAAAATGAATTAGCAGTTGGATGTTTTGTACGTATAGTGAAAGGATTTCTGGGCCACAAGAAAGATGAAGACTATAAAAGCCTTACAGATGACTGTTGAAAAACTATAAAATACTATGGTTTAACCTGTCTCAAAAATTTGGGTGCAGTAAGCGACAAACAAAAAGAGAGGTTTCACCAGGACATGGACGATGGAAAAAAATACCATGGACGCTGTAACAAACCTATTTTTATTAATGTTACTTACAAAAATTTTTTTTTGACTTGTCTTATTGATATATGTTATATGACATATTCTATTTTTAAACAAAAATAATAAAATAAAATCCATAAAATGTGAATAGGATCATTTTAATAAAAGTAAATTTTTTGCACATTACATAACTATATTTTTTTAATTTTTTGTATTTAGGTAATAATGTATTTTGGCTAACTTTGTTTCTTGACCACTTTAAAAAACACACAATTTTTCATTTCAAAGCATGCTTTTAGCCTATTTATCTTTAGTATGATGTGACTTTCTTGGCTCAACAACCGTTTATCATTCTGCTAAGCGTCAGTTTTTACAAGGCCTTTGATGTAGGTTCGTTTTTAAAACGGACAAAGTTTCTCCAATGGTCTGATGATTTGTGCATCTTCTAAAGTAATCTTAACAATCCAACAAAGTAACAAACGTCTGTTTGTTTGTTAAGTAATTAAAAAATAACAGTTAAAGTGTAGGTAATTAAAAATAAGTAATTAAAAATTAAAAGTTTAAGTTTCAATTATTTTAAAAATGTCTAATTTAATATTTTGATGTTTAATAGTAATTTCATTAAAAAGCCCAAAGATTAAGCATAAAGTAACAAAGTTTAGCTTATTTTATTGGAAATTACAAAAGTAGCAAAAACAGAATACAGGTGTCATTTATATTAGCTTAATAACAGAATAATGTATAAAACTTGACTCAGTTGTCCCACTACGTTAGAGGCCACGTTTCTTCAGATTAGTTAAATAACATGTTTTTGCCCTATGGACCAAAATCTTTTCTGTTGATTGGTTATGGTCTTTAATGTATATTTTAGCGTCAAATCCTAAAATCTGTCAACCCCTAAAATTACCAGTCAGTACATGTATTGCCGAAAAACAATCATTGCCTGTAATGCCTAGGCAAACACTAAATTAAAAATGGTTATTACGCTGCTTATCTAAAACGGATTTAGGCATTACAGAAAAAGACTGAATAGTTAATCAAACCCTCTAGTAATAAGGCTATTACTCTGTTTGTCGCCAATACATGTACTGACTAGGCATTTTAGGAAATGACGGAAGTAGGGAGAGTAGACCGGTTCACCATCCTCCGTCCCCGGAGGACTTATCATCTTAATATCTCTGACGTAATTAAATATTTAGGAATCTTGTGTGACGCGTTATTTAGGGCGTGGTCAATACTATCGTCAAATGTCAAACGTCACCTGTCAACTGCCAAATGTCATCTGTCACCTGTCATATGTAAAAACCACGTGACTTGGAAAAAGGGCCCTATGCTGGATACTTGGCTAAGACCTAATTTTGATTTGTGCAAACGCAAAATTTTTGGGTTTGGTTCGGGCCTATCGAAAAACGTTTTTTTAACCCTGATGAGTCTAAGGCGGACGGTTTAAATCTTTTAAAATTGTGTAACGTCGTACCTTCGAATAGCGAAAACCCCTGGCGCCATTTTAGCCATAAAGGGCTACAGCTGTTTAAAAATCGTAAAATTATCAATTAGCGATTGGACAACCCCATATAAATTGATCATTCGGTCTTTGTGCTTTAAAACAGGCTTTCACGTGGGTCTAATATGGTTTTTTAGCATTTTACAGGTATAAAATAATGGCTTTCACCTGAAATAACCTGTCAACTCTATTTCCGAACCACTAACTTAAAATTTAACTTACTTACAATCCCAATAGATTACAACAAACGTTAAAAAAAAACGCTTTCCTGTCAAC